>JARJDQ010021341.1:0-16959 GCA_030264215.1 Geostiba sp. GC000077
CAAGGTGGTTCGTTTAATGCTGCGCGCAGAAGAGGATTATTCTACATTGATTTCAAAGTCTAACATTTTCGGGAACCGTTTGACATTAGTAAAAATATCGCGTTAATGATAAATAAAAACCTAAAAGAAGCAATATCTTGAAAACTAAAGTCAAACGGTTCCCGAAAATGTTAGACTCTGAAATCAATGTAGAATAATCCTCTTCTGCGAGCAGCATTAAACGAACCACCTTGTAAATAAAAGGCAACGTATGTTCATATCTTCGTATGTTTGTATGTATGTTTATAGACCTCAGCAAATCCACACTTTATAGGACTAATAGTTGAAATTTGGTTCATTGATAGATAATTGTTAGGAAAAAATACATTGGTTATGTCTCGATTTGATACTCCGACCCTTTGGCAATTTGTGTTTGTGGAGGCGCCGGGAGTAGACTGAGTTCATCTATTTCCCATTTGACAATCCGTGTTAGAGGAAACGCACTTTGCATGCTTAGATTTTTCTCGACTTGTATAGTATGTCAAAGAGATACAATCAACGAACTAAAAATGCAATCTTTGTAGGAATTAGTTCCACCAAACTATTTTTTGTTGACTTAATTATTGCCCAATTACATAATTATACACAATCAGGGGTGATTGTAAATAAAACCCCAACCATGCACAGCGAATTTATGGCGCTCAGCTTTCTGTTGCGGCCGTGTGCCATGATAGGATTGACAATTGGTTCTTTTTTTAACCCCGCGCCTGCTCTTCGCGCAAAAAAGCGCCAAATGTAAAAAAAAACGAGCATGATGATCGGGTCGTGACTGTTTTTGCGGACATTTGTGCACTTCACGTGACTCTGCGTGTTGTATTTATCTGGATTCGCAACGCTTTACAACGCTTCACAACCAATGCGAGCAATTATTTTCCTTTATATTGTCGCTTACAATTACCATTTTCCTTCGTCACGCCGATACCTCTCAATCCAGGATAATGTTTCCTAAATTCATACGAATGTATTAAACAAAACATTGAATTATGTTGTAGCTTCGACTTTTAATGTGAGAAGGCGAGTTTTGCAACATGCAGTATTTGAGTGTGGACACGCGCTGAACACATCGCAATGTATAAAGAGCGAAATGGAAAATTGGAAAATGGAAAAAAGTCAATTAATTCGTTTTTGCGGCGACCGCTGGCGATTCAATAACAAACAAACTGCCGAATTGTTCGATTGTATTCGCACCCTCCCTCGCAATTCGTTTGGGACAAAATGCCGGGAAACGCTAACAATGTATGTGTGTGTGTGGCTGGTTGTGTTGGTGCATGTGCATTGTGCGCGGCGCGGCGTTTACATATTTTGAATTCATATGTGACGTAATTTTTCTGTTTGCCATCACAAATAATGAACCGGCGAATTTACTTAAGCGAAATTTTCATTCAAAGCACGTGTTTTACGGTTTTACCCGCGCATTTTTGCATCCAATTTACAAGTTGGATTCACAGTGACAAATCATTAAATTCATTAATTCATAACAGGACAAAGAAATTCACGCGCGTGGCTAATTGAGAGCAATTGTTACGGAGTGCATTTTGGAGTGTTTTAATTAAAGCCCTGCGCGAACTTTTGTTCGGTTTTGATTTGATGACTTGTTGCGGATGTAATTTTTGACGCAGTGTGCATGAATTGTGCATGCGTATATTTTCATGTAAATCATATAAATAACGGCACGTTGGCGGCGGCAGCGTGGACGAAAAACAGCCGCGCGGCGGCGGTGGCAAAAGGTCGACAAGCGCGGGAGCATCCGGAACGTTTTGAATATGCTATGTTACGCTCAGCGCGCATCGCGGTGTACGCGAAAACGCGGAAAGTAATGAATTATATTTATTACACCATTGGGAGAAGTTAAACTTAATTTGTTTGAATCGTTTTAATATGTATACGCTGTGTGTGCTTGACTCCGTTCACTGCGCACTGCTCAATGTTTAATCTTCCATTCCATGTCCTTTCACTCTTTAGCACTTCTCCAGCACTTCTCACACTTTTAGTGCTTTGTACATAACAAGTGCTCAGCCAAAATAACGCGCAAACTATTGTAAAAGATTTGCATAAAACTATTGGATGCACTGGCGACACAGAGCACGAGCACGGTAAGAAAATCTTGAATCTCTCTAAATACTCCAAACTCTGGCTCTGGCACCTCGTAGATCTTCGAGTGGAGATTGCCTTCCTTCGGCGTCTTAATGACTTCACGACGCATGGCGGGCGGTGTGCAGACTGCAGCGCTAAACGACTTGATGATGCTGATTATTGCTTCCCGCCCGGCGTCGAAATATGTTTGCATGGCACTCAAAGAAGCGTAGATCCGTGCAGTTATTGCGTCGTTGGAAGAATTTCTGCTTCCTGGATGCGAAATTTATACGCCCGCCCCATCCATCCCCGATGCGGCTGCCTTGGATGATCCTGGCAATTATCACCTAAATGACTGCATTACGTCCTCGCTGTTTGGCGGCCGATTATTTTTGCGAACGCTGCGTGCGGGTAACAGATAGCACGAAAATAATTAGAATACGTACTGTTGCAATTTCCGATCGGCGGCATTCGGAAGCCGGTCAGCGGGTCCGACGCGGCGAACGGGAATGGCCGCTGCCCGAATGCGAAGTGGAACTGCTGTTGTTGTCCTAGAAGGGAAAGCACTAACGCATTAGATCCATATATGCTGTCCGACATCAATATTAAAGACACAAATATAACCACGCACCAGGGCTACAAAATAAATCCAGTACCAACATCACAAACATGGACGCATCAAAACCATCTTGAAAAGTTTGGAAGTGATCTTCCATCTCAGCGCTTAAGAGGATATAATAATGAGGTAATGGTTTAAATGACTTGAATGACGTGAATTGTCCGGAATGTCTTCAATATCTCCTATTAATAACCAGTGCGCTTCGGAGATGAGAGATGATTGTTGCCAAGTTTGCTGAAATGAGGATGTCGTTCCTCGTTCGGAATGAGCGAGACGGCGCTGCGCTGTGCACACTAGAGAGAAGTTAAAGTGAACTAATATAGCAGGAAGTTGTAGCAATTTCTCTGGAACAAACTAGGCTCGAAACTTCCAGCCCGGCGGAGAGTAGTTGGTCGTTGGATGCGCGCGTAAACTTCGTGCCATCCTCCCTTCCTCCCTCGCCTCACGTCCCTCTGCACCACCACCACCTCCGCTGCCACCATCACCCTCGCAGCGTTATCTGGCAAACAGGTCCTGCGGTTATCGCGCCCGCGACGTCTGCCTGTCAGCGTCTTACTGCCGGCAGGCGGACGCATAGACCAATATGATTTATCGTCAACGGGTCAACGAAAACTGAAAACTCAACGATCAACTTCAAAAATGTGATTCGATGGGTCCGACCTTGGGTCCTCACTGCGGATCCAAAAAATCGCCACCAGCAAGATAATAAATGTAAATGAATTCGGATGTGCTTAATTATCAATTTCACGGGGTGGGGGTTGTGGAGAGCACATGCCTCGAACAACTGAACACGATGCATAAACGAGTAGTCGAGTAGTGGGTGCCGACGGTGCCCAATGTGGAAATCAATGAGAATAAATGTAAATTGAAATTGAAATAGGGAAATGGCTGGGGCCAGACCGAAAAGGGGGCGCAAAGAGGTGGGAGGTAAGAGGAATAGTTGTAACACCCGATGTTGGCGTGCACGTCGGGGGGCGCTTTGGGAGCTGAGAAAGCGTGAGGAAAGGGTCAGGGCATGGTGCTCATCGTATTCCGATATATTCGCGCGCTGGCGTCGGCGGCGGCTCCAGCGAGAGAGACCCCAGATGAGCCTCGGTCTCTAATTAATTAATCAACCAATTCAATTCATTAATTCGGGTACCTATGCCAGTGCCGGTGCCAGGCGAGACGCGCACGAGGCGTTTGCAAATTTAGGGAAATTCGTTGTGCGCTTCCTAGTTGCGCCGTCATGCAGCTCAAAGCGGGAGACTTAGTCGGGTGGGAAACTTTTCGGGCTCCGGATGAATATTTAGATGGTATATTTTTGCCCGCCAACGATGCGCTGGAAGGTTGCGTTAATCTAAGACAATCAGTTCCACGCAGGCATGTCACAGGCGTTTGCGGGCTCTGGCGTCGAAATGACGCAGCAATAATTCGTTTAAAATCCATCGCTACATCAGTGTCTTGTCTGGGTGTCGGCGATGTGGAGGCGGCAGTGGAAAGTGCGTTTGGGTGACAGCTTCCGGGGGAAACACGCTCGCATGAAATAATTACGTTTTCGCGCCCTCGGTAGGCTGCGGCAACGGCGGACCTCTTCGGCAGGCGGTCCTCGGCGTCCTTCCCAGTATATATTAATTAACGTCTCCGGCAGCGGCGGCGTCCGTCCTATCAGCAGGAGACAAAACCTGTGACAATTACCTCGCACGTTCGCTATTAACGAAATGTCTCCAACTGCGGCGCCCCGTTGCCGGCCGTAATTTCGCTGTGGAACTGCATTTGTCGTTATCATGAGGAAGAGCGGGCCAACCGGCAGGAAGCGGGGATTGGGACAGATGGACACTTTTCGTGCCGTCGCCCGGCCTTTCCAATGAGAGAGGATTCGGCCCTGAGAACGAGAGGATCTGACATGTATTAGATTAGGGTGAGAGTTTGCACACTTGTGTTCGCACTCCAGCGGCGGGCGGGAAAATGCAGCACTTTTCGCAGCCTGCATCTGATCCAGATTGCATACAGCTTGTTAAGCGAAACTACCCTCAAACTTACAATATTAATATACAATCCAGATAATGCAACAACTAGGTTTTTCTAGTTGATAGTTGGCGAAACTATACGAAAGTAAATTAGCAGTCTATGTGTTATATTAGCTCAGGAAAACTTTGTTATCGGAACGAATTAAACACACATACGCAAACATGTTGTAGAAAAATTTCGAATGTATGTTAGAGTGTGCGCGTGTGGGTGTGCTTTTAAAAGCTCCGCGAAGCGCTGTGCTCTTGCCCGCCGGCTGCACAATTTAATAGTCGAGAATTAACGATTAGTTTTTCGTAGTTCAGGAGTTTCGCCGCGCGCCTCAAACGAAGCAGTAAAGTAACCATAAAACGATAGGCAAAAAAGACCCGACAGACATCGTCCCGTCCTACCGTCCCCGAACATCAGAGAGCTTCGCCGCGATATTCTTTGTCGCATACGACTGTTACCAGTTCAGTTTTCATTCGCGCCTTGCGAGCTGCGTGTGCAGCCGGTGGGCGCACAATGTAACGAAAAAAAGCAGCAGCAGGAGCAGCAATAAAAGCACAGCGGCGGACCTCCAAAGCGTAAACACGGCGCACTCAAGCTGCGCCCATTTGGTTTACCGACGAGCAGATATTCGCGTATTATTAGACGCCATTGCGCCGTCGCCGCCGCCTGTAAACAAATTTCAAATGTACGTAACGTGTGCCTGGCCTACCAGTCCATATGGAGGGTGGAAACAGGAATTCAGAGAGTTGCTGGGCTTCTAGCTGCTGGCGAATTCACGCGTCCGGGTTAATTAGTTTTCTTCTCGATTTAATTGATAAATTCAAAGTAATTTCGCATGTGTCTGGCGCCGCTCGCACTAATCGATCGTTTAATCTACGAATCTCCTCGAGGGGTCAGTCAATTTCCTAAATGCGAGCGTGCGCGTGTCGTTCGCCGGCGGACGGGGGCCTGACGCTGATGCGATCTGGATTCGGGTTCGGGATAATGTGTGCGAGCTCACTTCGATCCAGAGGGTGGAAGGTGGTCCCCGGGAGCGGGAAACTTATCCGATGCATTCTGATTTGAATTAAGTATCAAAGCTTTCAGCAGAAATTTGCGAAAGTATGAGGTCTTCGAAGAATGTCGAGCACTTAGTGAGCTTAGGAATGTGGAGTGAAGTTTATAATTCAGTGGAAAGAAGCTCGCCGCGTCGTAAGCAGCGAAGAATGAATGCCAAACACGGGAATTAGGTGAACGAGGGTGGATAAAGTCGTCCGATGCGTTTGCGAAGGATCTGCAATCTTGGCGTGTTTTAAAGACGCGGGCTGCGCCGCCAAGCAAGACGGGGCCCCCTTCTTCATGGCAGTGGGCGATGCAACAGGTTACCACGTTACCAGCAAAGACAAACGCCGCGGCAAAAGTGTGTAAAGATGCGGAAAGAATGAGGTGGAGGCAACCGTTCGACCCTAATCTTCGTCCTGGGCGCCGCATTGCTGACTTCCTTTTCACTCCCCCGCGGGCGCCAACCGCGCGCAACAGTTTAAAGAAGTGCTAAGAGTTTAACGCGCCGCCGAGTTTAAGAGTTTGGAAATTTAATAAATTAGAAAATCACGAGCGTAAAACGAGCCGCAAATGAGACGGAAGGAAAAGAAGGGTTAGTTAACTAAGGGTAATTAATATTGCTCCATCTCATCCTATAACCGCTCCCCGATCTGCGGCGTTGAGGAATCTTGCATCTTGGAAAAGTGTTGGCCTGTTGGCGAATTTAATTAATAAAATCAAGGCTTACTTGTTTTGGAGCGGGGTTCTCGCGGTCCATCGACGGTGACTTTGATGGCCTTATTGTAGGTGGCAATTTGAGGCGGTGATGTGGACACGGTGATAGTTAGCGTGAAACTTTTGCCTGGAATAAAAGGACACAGCGCACGTGATTAATATATCAAACCATTATTATCCCCAGTATCTCCACCCACACCACACATGCAACGAACACAATCGTTGAGGTATCAATCAATCAAGTCGCCATCGCTATCATTTGGTGGTGGTTGCAACTTGCAACCAATCCAGCGTAAATAGTGTAATTAACAATCCGAAAAGTTTTGCTTCACATGGCTGTTGTAAATCAAATTTTTTTTTATTGCAGGAAAATGTTGCGAGCTTTAAGCACCCGCCGACGTGTGTATGATGTGTGACCGACGTATTTTACGCATTACCACCGCACGTGCGCCACACAGCCACCGCCGCCGCCGCCGCCGCCGCCGGCCCGCACTGAGCAGTGCCGTTAGTGCATTCGACAATATTGCCTTTTTTTCATTTCCACTTTGCGCCGCATTCGGTGTTATCCTTGCTCTGCGTGGATTTTTTTCTACCGCCGCCGCTAGCGGATCCGCATGCATGTGTGCTCTGAGTGTGTATGTGGGTGTGTGTGTGCTTGGGAGCGAGCGGCCGAAAGATAATGAGCGTATGCCGGACGAAGCGTCAATTCGCGCGCGGCGGCGGCACGCATACGCGCTCCTGGGCGTTATTTGCGAATGCACCACACACCGGCGGCCCGGCGTCGGCGGCGGGCGCACACCGCATTCGTGCGTGTGCATTGTTACATGCGGACGTTAGGAAGCGGCATGTGTGTTGGTTCGGACGCGTCAGTATGCGGCATAGCGGGCATCGTGTCGCGCTCTCCACCCGCCTCCCTCGTATACATTTGGAGGCCCACTCGGTGGCTATCTGTGTGTATGTGCGCCGCACTCCGGTTGAAAAATGCACACTACTTGATGTGTTTAACCCGGCCATTAGGGTTTGTGTGATACCTCAAACATACCGCTACATTCTGGCCACTTTTAAAACGCATCGATTTTTAACGCGCTATTCGCACACTCACACGCCGCCGCCTCCGCAGGTTCGCGCATAGCATATAAATTACGCATGTAAAAACATTTTATTTATACCGATCGTTTCGCTGCCTGCACGATTATGAACTGGGCCAAAATCATAACGTTTTTTTTTGTTTGCTCATATATTCGAGGTTCAATGTTGGGCAGTTGAAACATCTCTTTGGAATAGTCATGGACGATCCGAGCTACCTCAAAGAGCTCCCTCTATAAGTGATCAGTGATCTCGAAATGATGTAGCTCACTGATCAAAACTGATCACTTAATTGCCCACAGCTTACTGATCGTCAAATCACATTTTCTTTATTTTATTACCCTCAGTTGACACTATGGATCTCAGAGCTAGTTTCTTTTAATAAGATCAGTTCAATAGAGTTTGCTCTTTTTTTTTTTTTATAAGATCAGTTAGTGGTCAATAGAGTAACTCTTTTTTTGAAATAAGATCAGTGAGCGATCAATAGAGTTAGCTCTTTATTTAATAAAATAAGTGAGCGATCAATAGAATTAACTCTTTGTTAATAAGATCAGTGAGTGATCAATAGAGTTAGCTCTTTTTTTGAGATAAAATCAGTGTCCGATCAATAGAGGAACTCTTTTTTTGAAATAAGATCAGTGAGCGATCAATAGAGTTAGCTCTTTTTTTTTTTATAAAATCAGTGAGTGATCAATAGAACAACTCCTTTTTTTTTAATAAGATCAGTGAGCGATCAAGAGAGCAAACTCTCTTTTTTAATAAGATCAGTGCGTGATTAATAGAGTAACTCTTTTTTTAATAAGATCATTGAGCAATCAATAGAGTTAGCTCCTTTTTTTTAAATAAGTTTAGTGAGCGATCAATAGAGTTAGCTCCCTTTTCAAATAAGATCAGTGAGCGATCAATAGAGCAACTCTTTTTTTAATAAGATCAGTGTGTGATTAATAGAGTAACTCTTTTTTTTTTTATAAGATTAGTGAGCCATCAATAGAGTTAGCTCCTTTTTTTAATATGATTAGTGAGCGATCAATAGAGTTAGCTCCTTTTTTAAAATAAGATCTGTGCGCGATTAAAGGAGCTCTTTTTAAAATAAAATAGGGATCAGTGATCTTTTACTTGAGAACAATATTTAACTACCATATGCCTAACGAGACAACCGTTTGCACCGTTTGCAACCGTGTGCTTGCTGCCCCTTTTTTTCGCAATTATCATTCGATAATCCGTTTATGCAAAAAATCAAGCCGGATAAACCTCGTAATGGATTGGTCCTTTTGGCACTTGTCATATTAATGCATATGCACAGTACAGAGCTGGCAATATATACAGAGGTAACTTTGTTAAAGTTAGAAGTTGGTTATCCTTGTTGCTGGTCAACGCGGCGGTTAGGGCCAAACCCAATAACGGCGCGGCGGCGGCGCGTTTCCGATTGTGTTGTTTATGCGTCTCTCCGCGGCGCGCCAGCGAAACGTCTAAACGTCGGAATATCCGCAACGGCGGTCGGTTGGTTTGGCGGTGACGGCGCGGGCGTTGGCGGGCTGTGAAACACTCGAACGTGTGTATAATATCGGTCGATGTGTAATGTCGGTTTCGCGCGCCGCGCCGCCCGCGCTCGTGTGTTGCGTGTGCACGTCGCCGCCGCCGCGCGCCTCGATCAAGATTTAGGTGGAAATCGCGTTAGTGTAAGTGGGTGGGCTGCGGTGGCGATGGTCGTGGTGTATGTGGCGTCGGAGGTCGACCACGCAACCGATGCCGGGGTTAGGCAGTGGCCTGACCGCGTACCCGGTGCCTGCCGCCGCCGGCGCCCGGCATTACGGGGGGCCCACCGCCGCCGCCACCGCACCGCGTCGGGCCCGCAACCGAGCCAAAAACCCCCGGCGACGCCGTCACTCCACGTGCACACACGCAGCCACCGCCACCGTCGCCGCCGTCGCCGCCGTCGCCACCACCGTCGACACGCAACTATACTTGGCAACTACTTTAAAAGTTTTCTTTAATCAAATAACCGACAAGTTATATCAATCAAAGACGGTGGGCCCAAACAACCCCATGCCGATTTGCGCGTGTTTGCCGCCTCCCGCTGTGATTTCGATTGTGACATCAAAAAGGTTTTTTCGATTAGCGAAAAAGGGTCAAACACGATATGGGGCCGTCTGCATGATGCATGCACGGAGCACGTGTCCGCGACTGTTGATAGCATGGCGGCGGTGGCGATGGCAGCGACGCATTGCGAAACATATGCCCTGCCGCCGAACTCGTTAATGCCCCTAATTCATTTGAACGAGTGGATTAATTATATGCAACGCGCTAGGTAGAGATGCAATGTGTGCACACGCGTTAATTACATAATTTATTAATTAAAATATTAATGACAATTATAAATTTTGCGCTGATGCTGGCTGCTACTTTTCATTGAGCCGCGCATTAGGTTTACAATTATTCCAGTTGAATTAATTAATTAATTAATTACTGTTGTGCGTCCTTTCCCAAATCAAAAATTGCATCGCCCACCCCCACACCAACGCCGCCTCAAAAATCATGCATGAGATTAATCCGTTTTCTTGCTGCATGCATTTTTTCAACAAGCGCACAAATATTTCAAGCATGCGTGTCTGTTGCTGCCGAGCCAAAGGTTTGATTTGCAAAATGCGATGCATGAACAAAATTCCTTAACAAAACGAACTTAACGCATGCGGCCGCCGCCGACGGCAGCAGGGGGCAAAGTATGCACGATATTTGACGAGGAGCAGCCGAAGTAAGCGCATAAAAGCCGCGAAAATATCGAAGATTCCTGGAATCGCAGGCGCGCGGCGCCTCCACCCCGTTCGACGTATTCGTTAGGGCAGCCAGTCTATAAGAATGCCAACTATCTTTCGGCAGGAAAAGTTAATCCGGCCTTCGCCCCTGTACAGGCCAGGAAGAAAAGATGCCAGGAATGACGGGCGCGGCGCCGACACACAAAAACCTGCTGCCCCGGCCGTCCCAGCACTTTGTAGTACTCGTTCGGATGCAAACTTTTAGCGCACACTTTTTGCTTACGCCTGTGCTTTCCAGCAGTTCGGTAAGTGCACGTGGCCGCCGCCCGCCGGCAAAGGAAAAAGCGGATTGCGGTGGATGAAAAATTTAGTACATTGCTTTCCGACGGAGTGTGTAGGTGGAATGAAACTGGATGCTTTTGGCAAGGATTTTTTTTTGAAAACTGTGCTGCAACCTGCAAGGAAGTGCACTGTGCTCGAGCATATCCTTGGGAAGGATGGGAAGGATAAGTGGCGGGAAAGTTGGAAAAGGAGGATGCGAGGCGGAGCTCGACGTGGGCCTTAGACTTCCGATTCGTCGAGCCTCGAGCGGGATCTCGCACTTGCACGGGAAGAAAATTTTCTTATTTCCATGCGGACGTTAAAGTCACCGCCACCGCCAATCCTGCGTACAACACGGTACAAGGTGAAACGCGTATTCCAGTATTCCTCTATAATGATTCTTCTTGAATTACCCTAACGTGATGAGATGTTTAAGTGGGACAGTGGGCGTGTGGAAGCAATGTGCGGTTTTTTTTTGCCAGTAATAATTGAAGTGTAATTGCAAAATTGGCGCCGGAAAAAAGGGCAGAGGGAGGCAAAGGACCATCATGCATTATACAGTCACGAGTAATAATATGTCCCAGCATGCATGTTTGAACAAGGATTTAATTCACTTGAGTGTCCGACCCCATCATTCACCCTCCGAAGCGCGCAAACGTTCAAACAATCAAACATTCCGCCGAGAGCACGCAACTGATAATAGCACACCGGGCATATTAGTTTCATTTTCATTTTTTCGCTTGCATGCATGAAATTTCGCGTTGGATTTATACTTTTGGCATTTTGGTGATGGTTTGGCGTGTTGTGATTTGGTGTGGTGTGAGATTGGGTATGGTAAATGTGGTATACCTCGTCCACTGCGGCCCACGAAGCGCAGATCGTTGAATTTGGCGACTTGGTTCTTCATCACGGCGGTGCAGTTCCGCAGCTCGGCGCAGTAGTTCTCATCGTTGCCGGCGCGTACGGTGACCACCGTACCGTCGCCGATGTCGCCCAGCGCGACCACCTTGAATGCGACGGGCAGCGTCTTGTTGGAGCGCCAATGCGGCGGCAGGACGGTGCACACGAAGAGCGGACTGCCGGTGCGAATCAGCTCGCCGGGATGCTCCGAGAGGAAGTCGTTGAGTGTCCGCTCGGCGAGGATGTCCGACGTCATCTTGCTGTAGGTGTCGTTGATGATGTTGGTACCCTCCGGCGAGGCGGCGGCGCCGGTCGCCGTCTGGCTGGTGGACGTGTTCGTCGCCGTCAGATGCATCGTGTCGTCGCTGCGTTGATGGTCCTGCGAGGAATTCCAGTCACCGTACATTCAGCGTGCACATCTGCGGGGGGCGCCGGCGAAGAAACGTTAATCACACACCGCCGCGAGCGTGCGTAAACACACCACACCAGGTTTCACGTGTGCGAGCCAGCCACGTTGTCGCGTGCGGGGCGGCAAAAAAAACCGCGTGCGCGGTGAGGGCGCGCGCGGCGGCGGCAAGCGCGCGCTTTTTTTCCCCGGCCAATTCTTTGGCAGGTGTGCGTGTGCCGGTGTAAGCGCGCACACACGGCGCAAAACCTTCCGGACGGCTCGTGACGAACTAATTAAAACTTTGCCAACTTTTCCAATCGGCGGGCGCGCACGCTGGCGATGTACGCGTCGCCGACGTTGATGGACGACTGCAATACGATCACTCGCGAGACGTGCGCGTGATGCTCGCGGATGGTAAACGGACCACACACAGTTCACACATGAAAAACGTCGCCCGACTTTCGGCGGCTAACAGAGACGCACGCGTTGCGATCAGAAATAGATCAAAAGTAATCAGCCAACGCACCAGCAAGAAGTCTTCGGATAGATGCGTATACAGCTGACAGTCAAGTTCACAGCGCGCGCATTTTTTCTCGTTTTGAAAAAGTCGCGTGCGACGTGCTCAACGGATACTTGGATACTTGTTCGAATGCGCGCACGTTGCAGCACACCAGCAGCGGCCGGCCAGCAGGAGCGGAGTGCAGCGTGTGCAAGTTCGGTTTCCAAATCAGTTTGGTCGAGCGGTATTTTGGCTACTAAACGTTCCAACAGTACAAGCGAATCCACGCAGTAAACACGAAACTGAGTATCACCACTCTTCGGCATTAAATAAACCACCCTCGAGCACACGGGGGCAAACGGGGGCGCATGGCGTCTCGCTCCGACAGCTCGGCGTTGCTCTCGAACGCCCAACGGCGGCGGCGGCGGCGCGACGAGGAGCGAGTTGTACAGCAGGTGGTGCCGGCGCGCTCTCGCCCCCTAGCGAGCTGATAACCCTTTTCGCTTATCAGAAGAAAAAGGAGCGGCGCCAAAGCGCGAAGGCGCCCCGGCATAGGGGGGCGCGCGTGCGTGCGAGCGAGACGCCCGCACTGCGAGGCGCCTCGTGCCGCGCGAAGGCTCGCCTGCCGACGGGGCGACGGAGATGCGGCGAGGCGCCGCCGCTGGAGACGAAACGAGATACGCCGCGCTGCGGTCAGATTGGGCCGGGCTTTTGCGGGCGAGAACGCGACGCCGGCCCCGGGATGATAAAGGACGCAGTGCGCGTGCATGCCATGCGATCGGAGCGAGATGAGCGCCCGTGCGGGGGTACGGCGCGGCGGCGGTTTTGCGAATTTGCTAGCGGTGAGCGGGGCGCGCGGGCGGCGGTACGCAAGCGCCACATACGTGTACAGCCCGCGCTCACTCGTTCGCATCGCCCGCCGCGCGAAACCGAAGAGGCGGCGAAAATTTTAACCATATTTACATTTCGAGCCTTTTTTTTCCCCGTAACTTACTTATCCTTTATTCATACAGCTTTAACTGACCGACAACCGCCGATACACAGCGCGTTTTTTTTTTTTGCTTTTCCTTCTCTTCTTCGGCACACCGCAAACGAACCATGATCAAGGACCATCATCAAAAATTGAAGTGATCGTAAAACAAAACCACACTCTACAACTCTGGAGAACAGTGTAGAGGTACATATTTACATCCTGGAATTTCTTCCCCTCCATATCCACAAGCAAAGTATATAGTTAGTTTAATTACAATGGGGCGCGTTTCGTTTTGATATCGCCCAAGCATGGCAAGGGTTAGGCGAGTGGAACAAACTAGACACTCGTTTGAGTTTTCCGACAATTTCCACACGGCCCACAGCGAGGAGTTGAGGTCTTTTAAGATATTCAAAGAGACGCAACCTTTTCAAGACCTCCTTTGAGTGGCGCGCAAAATTATCCAAGCGTTTAGAAAACAGTGGAAACCAACAATCATGGCGACCATGGCGTAGATACCTAAAGAAATGCTTGTAACTGTAATTTGCACCCCCTTGTTGTTTCACTGTTTCACATTTGTATATGGGCTCGGTGTTTTATTTTTTCGAAGAAACGCCAACTTTTTGCGGGCAAAAATTTGCGGCGCGCCCGCCGGGTTCGTAACACTTTCGAAAATATATTGTTTGAATTCATGAGAATGCGCAGGTCAACCGTAAGCGCATGTTTTAAATAACTTCCAAGTTCGCGCACAATAGATAAAACAAGTGAAGGGTTGCGCTTCTGACCCGCCGCGGCCGGACGGAAGGCCATTAAAAAGGCCAAAAGAAACGAAATATAAAATAAACGCGTCCCTTGTTTATGCATTGTTCGGCCACGCCGCCGCCCCCCCCCCTTCCTCCTCTTCCTGGAGCAATAAATTCCCGCCGTCTATCTGTTTACCAACTTTCTACTTTTGCAGCGTATTTTTACTTGTGTGTCGTCCGTTTCCGTTTCGGTTTCATTTACTTAACGCGCGCGCGCGCGGCGCGCATATAGTGCGGACGCAAAGCAAAGATATTTTCGGCAGCATAAATCCTCCTGTAACGAGATTAACCCCCGCGCACAGGAAGAACAAGTGCAATGGGAGTGCCGACGACGAGAGAGAGGATGGCGGATGCTGCTGTGATGCTGGGCCGCCCGACGCTCGAAGGCAGCTTTGCTTTATGCCATCGCCGACCGTACGGACATCGCAACCCTTTAATAAGGGCAGGAGTTATTAAAGTAAAGGGGGTGGATTTAAACCGGCCACTGTCCAAGGGAGCATACACCGCGCTTGTGTGTGTGAATGGGTATGCGCCGGGCGTTGCCCGCCTGCGAACCGGCGAGAGGACGAAAAGGGATTTTAAAGCCGGTCGACTTGCAGCACCCCCACGTCGAACTTAGGGGTATGTAGGACGGGGGGGCGGGCGCGCCTGTTTCGCTGACCCAAACGAAATGAAATCGTCCATTTGTGATACACCAGGATGACCGGGGCGGAGAAGCAAGGGGGTGGCGAAAACGGATGGGCGCAAAGCAAAGCCGACAACCAGCAGGGCAGCAGCGACGCTCAAAAGACAAAAGGATTTTCCTCGCAGATTTTCCGAATGTTCAAAATTGCGATGCGAAGGTCTTGAACAAATTGTGGCGTTTTTCAGTTGGAGAAACAGCAGCGGAGGCGAGTTTCTTCGCCGCATGCATATTTAATTAAAAACCTTCGCATTGTTTGCGCACACGGTCAAGTCTGCAACCCTTTGAGGGTCTCGGGGTCTCGGTGCTCGTTACTTGCGCGCCGCGCGCGATATGAAGATGCGGCGGGCGTGGAGAATAGTGCGAGGGTGCGAGCGCAGAAAGCGGAGGGCGGCGAGGCGGCGGTGGGTCCAAGGGGGCAGGCGAGCAAGCGCGCGCGCGCGAGGAATTAATAAACGGCGTCGTGAAGGCTACGGTCGGCACGATCCGCACGGTCTACACTCATATATCTCGAATAATTGCACATGCGTCATTTACGAAGTAGCCCCAAGTAGTGTGTTCACCCAGTGTAGGCCTTCGGGGAAGACACCCCTTTCGCCAAAAAGAGATATTGCAACCGTACCAAACAATGCACACGTTTTAAAAACGTTCACACTAATGGTATCCTCTCAAATTTTACCAAAAACATTCAACAAAGCGTTATCAAGATTATTGCAAGGTCCCTAGCATCAGTTCCCTAGCATCAGAAGCGAATCAATTTGATTATGTATCAATTTCAGCATCCCTGTACATTTTGCTCATGTGTGTACATTCATTTAGCATACAATTCGTACGCACATACATAAAATAAAACACATTACAATATAAAGTGCGTCGTTTACTATACTAAAAAGGGTTGAATTATATGTGCTTAGGCCTTTTGTTTTACCGAAATGATTTTCGAGCCCTGCCCCTGCCCCATGGCGCCCTGCAAAATGAATGAGTGTAATTATTTGCCTAGCCAGACAGATTTCTGATTTTTCCTTCTCCGTGCAAAAATTACCGGATTCCTACCACACCAACACCAACTCTGAATTTGCCAGCAGCCGACAAATTGGCGCGTGACAGTTCTTAACAAATGTATACACTTCCTCGGGGAACGCACACCGGGGGAACGCACACCAACTTGTCAAAATAGAAATAAAGTTGAAAACTCGAAAATGGTCTGCTTCCCGGCTGCCAGCGTGACTTCCGTTGCGGGCGACCCGGCTTGTTAGAAAAACATTACTCACAACGCACACGACTGCAAAAATCCCCAAGCCAACAAACCAACATCCCCGCAATCTGAAAACACTTAGCGCGTCCGAACTGCCAAAATATGAAGTGACTTCCAGTTCCCAGTTTTTGATGGATTTGTAGGGCCTAGGGCAGCAGTATGTAAACTAATTAATCATTTTTGTGGATTTTATTTGTGGAGTTGAAACAAGACCACACATATAGTATATGACTATATGCAAATGTCAGATGAAGGTTAGCGTATGGGATAGTAAAATCGAACAGTTTTATTGCGTCCGAAAATAAAGATGAAGTGCGTTTAAGTGGCCCACACCGTGTGCATGTGGGCCTCCTATTGAGTTTTGATCAAGGGAAAGACTAGACAATTTTAGCGCCCAATTTGAATAACAATCGTTTCCAGATTCATGTGGAGAGCAGTTTTAGCACTCTCATCATGAAGAAAAAATAGGAAGACACTGTCTACTTTTAAATTAGTTTAGTTTACACAAAAAGTATATATAAATTTGTTAGATTATGTCCATAATGCATAAGTCCTATGCTGTCCATACAACACTGAGGTTCTAACCAGTCTGTAAAAAGCTTGCAAACTTCATTCGCAAAGACAATTACAATTCACTAGGTTGATTGAGTTAGAAGTGGCCAACAGACCAACAATCTCAGACGCATCTTTATTATTGCAGGCAATATCCTTAAGACAACTAGGGAGCATTTCAATAGTCCTTTACCTATCTAAAACTAAGAATCAGTCAATAAAATGTACACAATATGAAGCAGTATGTTTGACTTACGTTCAAGGCA
>JARJDQ010021342.1:0-22312 GCA_030264215.1 Geostiba sp. GC000077
CGATTCACCTATAGGAAGAAAGCTACATCATTTAATCAGTTAGATAGTTTGTTTCATTAACTACTTTAAATAAGTGAACATTATCTGCATCTGTGCATCTGTGATGAAAGACAATATTATTATAAATGTATTGAATATAAATCTTAACTTAACTATCTATCTGTTTTTGTTAAATAATAATTTGATGAATGTATTGATATTGATATTGAGATTTTCTAACCTTTCAACGCTCCTAACATTGACTTTACAATTTACATTTTCCTTTAGGTTCCGGATATTTCCAATTATTAAGTTTGCTGTCTGCTGTGTACTCACAAACTCTCTATTGAATTACGCAGGCATTCGGGCAACCAAAGGAAGTTAATTGCAAAATGCGTTTATCTTGAGAACATGCATCTATTTCCGGTGAAGCGAAACTTTTAAATAAGATTATTTTAGACTGATTGATTCATAAATGCTTCTGTTGTCTAGGTAAAGATGGTTATCGGGTATGCCTGCAGGCTTGATAGGGAGTCCTGGACTTCTGGAGCCTGACTGACTTCTTGATTTTGATAATTGGGAAGTGACTTTTTCGTTTTTGTATCTCTTTGACACAAACACAAAAAACATCATTAGAAAATATCTGAGCATGCAAAATGTGCTTGTAGATAGATGGGTCTCAAAAATCCGCTCTGTATTTGGGTATTTATCTTCCAAAATGGAAAAATACCATGAACTTTAACATCTCCATATGGTCAAATTATGGTAGTTATTTATCACTTATCACCATATTAAATATAAAAACTTTGAACTTGATAATAATGTATTGTTGGCATGTTTGCACTCTGATACCATAAATGTTTATATTACTTTAACAACTTGTATTGCTATGAAACACTTTCAATTGTGACACCGTCGAGTCCAGATATGACCGACTTCGACTTAACAAATATTGCACGCGAAGTGGCATCGCGCGAACCAATCGAAAATTATACATTGGAATATCAATCCGCAACAAATAAAGGTGATGGATACACGGGATCTGTGCGTGCTGTATCCATAGTTGGAAGCAATAAAAAGTTAGAGGTAGTTTTCAAATATTCACATCGAAATCCCAAAGCGCACGACAACCTGCCTTTGCGACAATTATACGTGAACGAAATCCGATTTTACGAGCAGATTGCACCAGCGCACCAGCGTTTGGTGCGTTTCAAGCAGAGCATAAAATCCAGCATCCGTTCAACAATGTAGCTGGATATTTCGGCTGTATCTCCGAGCCACGGAACGAGTGCCTCGCACTTGAGAACATCAAGTGCAGCAATTATGCCCTGTGGGACCGAAAAACGGTGATCAATTCGGCGCATTTGGAATTCGCGTTGCGGACGTTTGGCAAATTCCATGGCACATCAATGGCGATGCGGCACTTGAATCCGCATTTATTTTCCAAGCTCATTGCAGGTCTGGATAAAGTAAATGTATGGAAGATATTTATTGTGAGCACAGGCTTTTATAAGCAAATCACTAATGCGCTTTCAAAGCTCGATATTTTCGATCGAGACAGCGACAAAATCTATTTTGACAAATTGGAACATTTTAAAGAGAACATTGCGTCCTTGATTAACCCTCTTCTTGAATTCCATGACCAATTTGATGTAATTCTACAAGGAGATTGTTGGAACAACAACGTGATGTATCAGTACGATGACATGAACGACCGTTCTAAGCCGTCGGCTATCAAATTATTGGATTGGCAAGCAATTCGAACCGGCACCGTTGTGATGGATCTATCATATTTTTTTTACACAATCGCCGCGAAGAAATGTTTGGATAATCTTGAATATTATTTGAAAGTTTATTATGAAGCCCTGACCGATCACCTCAAGGCGTTTAATCTCGATAGCAAGAATGTTTATCCTTATGATGTTTTTTGGAAGCGCTGGAAAAAGAATTCCTTGTTTGGATTCATGCTCACAGTGACACTGCGTAAAATGATGCTGGTTGATGCTGATGGTGCTCCTGATTTTGCAGAGGACGCCAATGAGTTAATATCTAAGATTATACTTAACAGAGATCAAGACATTCTATACAAGCAACAAATGAAAGATATTATTGTACATTTCGTTGATCGTAATTTTATTTGATTTTTATTGCGTGGCGTCGTGCATTCCTTAGGTTCCCAATATTGCCACTAGATGGCGAGATCTATAATGAATTTAATCTTCGAAATGTAATATTAAAATTAAAATTATTTCGCAATTAAATAATTATATGAAAGTTGTAGAAAAAACGTTGTACGATGCTCGGTTATAATGTACTTTCGGGCACTATCATTATAACCTCGTAACGTAAATAACTAAATGAGCTGTTTTAATTTATCGCCACTTGTATCGTCAGTACAGTGCACAAATATTCGGAATTAATGTTTTATTTTAATAATCAAATTCAAATATTTAAGACTTACAACATTTAACATATCATAAACTCCCATATTTCGCGGGCCAAGTTGCTCCAATTTAATAGTGCATTACAATTAAATAATTGTATGTCTAGGATTAATATTATTGTATATCCTATGTAATGATAGTGTATGTACAATTATTTACATTCTTCTTCTATAATTAAATACCGTATCATGTAAGATAACACGTCTAGGGATGTAAAATATTTGCAAATCAGCCATAAAGTTTTAGTTCAATAATGGCACACTGTTATTAAGTTTTGGAATTGGACAATTGTTAGTCATGATGTATAATATTTATGTATTCTTTTCCAAGGTAAGTTAAATCAAGAATAGACAGTTTATCTTCAATGTTTGAGCATTTTCATAAATATTAAATGTTCGGTTAAACACTAAACACTAGCGTACAAATATCTCACTTATCCAGATAGCAAAAACCAACATGGAAATGGTCTTAATACTTTTCTAACATATCCTGCAAATAATGCAAATCTATGATAAACAGCAGGAAGTATACGAAATTGCTATAGTAATTGACGCAACTATATCAACTATATGTAAGCCAAACATAATAATCATCGGCTGAATACCTTGTCAATATTATTCTTTGGCCGCTAAAACACTGATATGTTAAAGGGGGCAAATACAATTGATAGATATTGTAGAATTGTAGTTATCATCCGTTATCTCGCTCAGCGTCAGTGTTCCTATCGTTCACAGAAATGAACATTGGCATCATCTCATCGATTGACATTGTAAACATAAAAATAACAATCATGTTGCAGTTCTTTCCAATTTCACATTGACTTTTCACAGCCTTGGCTCGATACGTTAGCGCTTGTGGCCGTGTTTGGCGACTTCCTATGTCTATTCGTGGTGATATGATAGCTGGGGCAGTCATTGATGGAATGCTTATTTTGACTAGAAAATCATGAAAATAGCCCGTGCGCGTCACCACATTCGATTTGTTTAACTTAACAATTTGGCAATTTCAGTCGCTCGCCGTTCGCCTAAAAGTTCGTATCGTAATCGGATCGACGCCGCCCATAGCCTCCTCCACCGCTATGACTGCTGCCGGGGTGATTACCGTAATACGCATTATAATAATACCCGTTCCACTCGGACCTCCAGCTATCGTATAGGTTCGCCATGCTGTTGTCATGAATCGAGCCAGTAGACCTCTGCAAAAGATCAACGTCAATAGACTCTTGAGTAGTGCCGAATTAATAATCAAATGGACAAAAGTGGAGTACCTTTTTGGGTAATTTATGCTCATAGGGATGGCGATCATTCCAAACATCCTCCATATTGTACAAATCCTCAGCGGCATAATTATCAATGCCAGTCATGTGATTCTTATTCAATTCGTTCAACATGTCATCGCTCAAAGGCGTTGGTTGCTTCTTTTTGGCATTCTTTTGTCGATTTACCAACTAAAACAACAGAATTATAATGCCTGCCATCTTGCCAAAAACACACGAATCTTACAACAGTAACGCCGAAAATGATCACGAATAGCAAAGACGCCAAGCCAATAACAATCACAGCTATGGCCCATTGTGGCAATAAAACATTCTCGTCGGCGTAGCCCACTGTTGGGTAAACTTGCTTTGGCAAAACTACAAAAAAAAAAGGAATATTAACGATTGTACTTGCTATAATTTGGGATTAATACTTATAAAGTCCGTGTACTTAGGGTCGACAACAAAGTTGCCAAAACTAAGTTTTCTTTCCGATGGGGTTTGCTCACTGCTGTCGACGGAACTAGATTTCGGTTCTCGATTGGTACTCGCTGATACCTTCGGCACTGGCGTCCCACTTGCAGCGTCTTCCAGCGACTCGTGGAACAGTTTCTTAATCTCCAGCGTATCTACTTGTCGGCCTAGATCGTTCAATTCAACGAGATAGTCGACGAGTACGCTTCCTTCGCTGAAGCCATCAATGCGGATTTTCTTGTACCATTTACTGAGTACATTAGAGCGACTGTACACGTCTTCCAGCTAAAGCAAATAAGCAATTGAGATTGAGTAATATATTACGCTATGAATTATAATCGTTGTAAGTAAATACCTGCGATTGTACTTCGTTTGCAAGAATCTGCCATTCCCTTGTATTTCTATCGAGCAATTCTGGCACCCACTTAGCTCCGCCCACAAGCTTAATCGTTCCAGCTAGATCACACTCCTTTACGCAATAGCCAGGTGTTGTCGGCTTTTGTGTAGTCGTTGTCGTCGTTGTGGTTGTGGTCGTTGTCGTGGTAGTCGTCGAGCTCGTTGAGCTGATCAGCGTAAATGTCGAATTCTTCGCCGCCTCCAATAATTTCTCAATTGATATTGGTGTCGTCGAAGGCGTTGGCCATCCGGTAAATTCAGTAGTAGCCCTGAAAATATGTTTCATTAAATTAGTATACAGATTCGCAGCAGCAGTTGTATATTACCTTATTGGCCAGCCTTTGTGAATTGTGGGAGTTGCACCTCCAACAACTGCTCCCGACTTACTACCGCTATCAACAGCTGGTGCGGACTCTCCGGCTGTGCTTCGGGGAGTAGTTAGGCGACCACCGAACGACTTCCTGTGGGTACCTTGTGGCAAACCAGCAGCACGACCAGGAAACACGACCTTGAAGCCACTAGCTGTTGTTGTTGTGGTTGTCGCAGTGGTTGGCTTTGGTTTTTCAGTGGTCGGCTGAGGAGTAGTAGATTTCGGACTAAAACGTCCTTTGTAGCCAGGGGGCAAAAATGCGGCAATATCATCCATTGTAATTCCCTTCAGGGCTGATTCAGCCTTTGGACTTTCTGTGGTGCCTCGATATCCAGGAGGTAATAACGAAGAGACATCTTCAAATGTTACGCCTTTGAGAAGTGGTGCTTTGGTGGAAGTTGATACTGTTGCTTCCGTGGATAGTTTGAAACCCGGTGGCAGGAATGCAGATATATCGTCGAGAGTAATATCCGGCAAAGGTGATCTTTTCGTAGTAGAAGTAGTTGGTGGCATCGTGGTAGTGGTGAGTTTATAACCGGGGGGTAGAAAAGCTGCTAAATCATCTTGAGTAATACCCTTCAACATATCTTTGGTGGTCTTTGCTTCCGGCGTTGTTGGTGGTACCGTTGTAGAGGTATAATCTAATGGTAAGAATTGCGATATGTTCGCTTCCTTCGCCTGTCCAAGTATATTCAGCGGTAATGGTTCTTTATTGGTAGCCGTGATTGTAGCTGCAGTCGTGGTAGTTGTTGTGCTCTTCGGAGGATTATAACCCGTTGGCAACAAGGATGCGATATCCGCTTCCTTAATTTTCAGTCCTGCAATATCCAACTTTGGAGGTGACGTACTCGTTGCTTTCTCTAGTAGATCACCTATTGTCTTAGGTAAGTCTTCCTCGGCTGGCTTGGACCTATAACCAGGTGGCAGAAATTTGCGAATATCAGATACAGTAACTTTAGTATCGACATTCGGTTGGAGTGGTTCATCAGCTTGCGGTAACTCCAATTCTGCTTTTGGCGTTTTCGGACGCGTCTGATATTTGGGCTTAAAAGTTGGCCGGATTTCGGAACTGAATTTTTTAATGACGACGACCGGATACGGCTTTGGCATGGCGGTGGTAATTTCAGCGTCAATCATTGTGGTCCCATTTGCGGCGCCCTCAGTGATAACTGTTATATTGTTGTTGTCTTTAAAGCCACTCAACAAACTGCCGGACAGATCGGATTGAACTCGGTCCAACTTGTCGATCAGACTCTCGGTACTTGTATTGGGTTTGGCAGAAATCGTCGCTGGAATTTCTTCCGTGACTGCCGGAGAACTTATCGTAGTCAATTCGAGTTCATCACTGAGCATTTTAGTTTTAATCTCTTGTTCGATGAGCGAGTTAGGAAGATAGCGTGCCCCTGAAACTGAGCGAGATGTCTGAACGGATGCCACAACCACCCAAGTGTCGCTACTATCCTCAATCGAAGCAGCAGTTGGAGGTGACATTTGTTCATTTGGCGGAGGTTTCGGTGTGCTATTGTCCGCTCCAAGCAGAGTGATGTTAATAATACTTTTGGTCGTAACCACATTTATGACAGGTTTCGCTGTTGCCACATCTTGTTCCTCGGTAGTATCGATAACGGTGCTATCAATAAATCCCTTAAAATTGTCGTCCTTCACCATTGTAGAAGGTTTCATGGTAAGAACATCATAACCGTTTGTAGTATTAGCACTATCTTGCGACGCCTGAGGTGTTTCATCAGTCGCAGTGAGTTCATGCGTCGTGTAATCTTCATCTTCTTCATCTTCGACTTCCTCTCCAGACACATTGTTCTCACTGCTGCTCCTATATTCATAGTCAGGGACTGGTGTCGATTCTTCTTCATCTTCATATTCAATCTCTTCACTTGAAGTCCTCGGTTTCGGAGCAACCGTGAAAAATTGATCGGGTGGTAGCGTTACCGGCTCTTTTATAATCTCCACATCGTTCTTGTGGTTGGAGTTGTCATCGTTGTCGTCTTTTAGGTCCTCGAGCAAAGGATCGATATTCCTCTCTGTCGTGGTGCTTGTTGGCGGTAGTTTGAATGGAAAGCGGCGATGTAAAGTGGTGGCAGGTACTTCCGTGGTGGTAGATTGCGTAGTTTTAGAGCCATAAACCTCCCCGCTGGTGTCCACGTAGTATTCCTTGACCTGCTTCCGCTTGTAATTATTACCATCTGGGGCGAAAATGCGCGTACGATGATTCAGGATAGCCTCGCGGTTGTTCACCAAAAGATCGTTGTGTTTCTGATCGGCATTTACATCATTATCCGGATATCGATCTTTCCACGGCTGCTGCTGGACCTGCGGTTGCGCCTGATGCTGGACGAAGGCCGACGGTTTGAACGGCGCTGGACGATTGCTAAATTCCGGCGGCAGCTCCGCCGGACTTTCGATGGTTATCTCACCCAAAAAAGTCTCAGTCTGTGGGTCGTGGTGCGTCTTAAACAGATGCGAATAATTCGGACGGTGCGTCGATGGAACCACATGCTCGGTTCTGTATTGTGTGTGACTGTTCCCATTATTTCGGTAACTGCTCGATTGCGGCGGCTGGAAATTGGTGGCAGCTACTTGAGGCGGCGGCGCCCTAAACGCCGACGGCGCCTGCTGCTGAGGTGTGAATCTGTACTGCGGCAATGTTTGTTGCAAATGCACGGGCAGGTCGGATGTCTGCAGATCGCGGGGTGGCGGAAAGTAGGTGTCTATTGCTTCCGGCTGATAGCTTGTCGGTTGGCGCTGATTATATGCAACGTAATCGTTTGTCGGCTGCTGCTGATAGTTGGGAATGTAGCGCGCCTGCGGCCCTCCAAAATAGTAATTGTTATCTGCAAACACAAAACAAAGACCAAAATAGAATCTTGTACAATTTATGTATAGTATCGCTGTTAATCCAATAAATTGCCTTTAGCAATTTGAGAAGACTAATTCATAAAGCTGTGCGTGTGTGAGAAATATGTTTACAATTTATCCTTGATCTTTTAAACCAGTCTTTTACTCTTGTTTTTTGCCCCGCCTTCACATTCAATTTCATCAAGAAACGGCATTGAATCTTGCATTTTTAGCTTTTATTGTTAGTCTAAAGTAAACATATTCCAAAATCATTCAATTAAATTGCCTAAAGAAATTCTCGATTATTATATATTACCTTCAGATTCAATATTTTTACAAAAATACATTTTTCTTTTTGTACAGGGTAAACCATTTTAAGTGTAATTCCACTAATGATTAAAATATTTTAACGTTAACATTATACAGGGTGTCCCATTAAACGCGTAATTCCTCTGGAGGTTTTAAAAGAAGTACATTGAGCGAAAAAAAGTAGGTAAATTGCTCTTCATGGCCGAGATACAGAGCGGTAAAGTTATATTGTCAACTTTGTTTGTAATTATTACGAAATTACTGCATGAGTCCCCAGAATCCCTGTGGAAGTGCTCCACCTGCGAGATTTTGACTGCTGAGACTGACTTAGGAACGAGTTAAAGTATTTTTTTGTTGAGTAGGGTAGTTGAATAGTTCCATGCTGCACAAGAGTATCATTCTACGAACCGTCAGCAAAAGCAGAGGAATGAAAACGATACCACGAAAATATGTGTTTGATGAAAAATACCAGCATAGTTGCAGTGCAGCAACACTGATTTTTAAAAACATTTCTTCCTGGCTCCGGATATATATTTTCAATACTTAATTTAGAATAAAAGAAAAAAAAATATATGCAATATTGAATATTTCTTTTGTCTTCAACTAAACTTTTCTCTTCTACTTTTTCTATATTTTATTGAAATAGTGAAAACCGCCACAGAACGAAAAATATCCTATGTCAATACTCCAACGAGGTGGCGCTAACGAACTGAATTTCCCAATAACAGAGAGCGTATTCGTCTGCAGGGCACAGCGCAGGGCATCGTGTCACCGCATTTTCCAAGATGTTTTATTTGTTCCTGCTTTCCATACGCGATTTTCGCATTATTCATCTCGTCGCGCAGTGAATGCACTGCTGTCGATGTAATGAACTGCATGCACAGCTAGCCGTGCGCAAATGGACTTTAATATTTGTTGTCCTTTAAATATTATTAAATATGATTGCGTCCATTGCATTTGTAACAAAGAAAATGTTTAATTGTTGATTAATTGTTGCCCTCATTTTAATTTCATAGGTGTGCGGTCGGACTAATTCCCACAAAGATGTAGATTGCATTTTTTAGTTCATTGATAGTACCTTTTTGACATACTAAAAATTTAGAAAAATCTAAGTATGCAAAATGCGTTTTTTTCGTTTCAATTGGAGACACACATTCGTTTCCCGGCGCCTCCACAAACATTTTCATTTTACAGACTTGTTTTTGGTCAACACGAATATCCAATGGCGTGGATTTTCAAACCGAGACATATGCCATAATTTTATCCTGGCCATTATCAATCATAGTACAAAGTTTCATCTTTATCGGACTAAAACTATGGATTTTCCAAGGTGGCAAAAAATATATATAACCATACAAAGATACAAACATATGTTGCGATTTATTTTACAAGATGGTTCATTTAAGGCTGCACACAGAAATGGAGATTATTCTACATCGAATTTTGAGTTTAAAATGTGCGACAACTATGGGCAGTTTGACCTTAGTTTTCAAGATATTGTGCTTCTTTTAGATTTTTCAATCAAGAACGCGATTATTTTTACTAATCTTCCAATAACTAAAAAATGAAAACAACCACAATTAGGAAATTAGCATCATTGTGAAGAGCGTGAAATTTCCTTTAATTTGATATATTTCACAGTGCATGTAACATGCAACAACAATCAAATACATGCCGCTCATTGGCAAGAAAAACAAAACTTTATTTTGAAAAAATAATTGGCAATTTTCAATGAGCAATAACTCATAGACTACCTAATTGTGAAATAAAATATTCANATGTACAAAATGTTAACAAATTCATTAAGTAATTAACGGATGTATCACCAAAAACACGTCCGTAAAATAAAAATATTGGTGGAGGCGCCAGGAGACGAAACTGTTTCTCGATTAGAACCTTTGTGCAAGAAAATTATGCATTTTGCATGCTCAGATTTTTCTAGAACCTTAGTATGTCAAAAAGATACCATCGATGAACTAAAAAAAATCAAATCCTGTCTTTGTGGGAATGTGTTTAACCTATATTTCTACCCAATTAGATAGATGCTGGAATTGTCAGCGAACAGGAAAAGAAAATGAAGAAATTATTTGTGGTAGAGAACTAGCGATAGTAAAAGTTCCACAAACTTTTCTTTCTTGCGGTTGCAGGAGAACACCACTTGAGTGGTAGAAAATAATGGCGTCGGATTTAAGTTTTACAAAAGCCCACTCAGCACAACCTCCTCAACCTAGTGAAGAAAAAAAGTAGTGAGATGTGCGAAGTTAGAAGCTGGAAGTACGGCTCCAATTTGGAACAGTTGAGGTCACTTTTGTCTTGTTTTTCCCTCTTTTCCGTTCGCTCTCGGGGTTGGGTGGAAATGTGCGTGCGCGTTGCGGATATTCCAATCTCCGGGGGGGCCGGCCCGCGCACAAAGCGCCGTCTGGTGGTGACGCGTCCCACCGTTAAGTGCCCTTTGAAATCGGAGCGCGAGCGATCTAATTACGTTATGACAGAGTGGGAAATCACACGGAGAACTGCGAACTGCTGCGTACTGCCTACTGAAGTTTGGGGGTTTAGTGCTCAGATAGTGGCTACCAGTATTCAGCGATGAGCGATGCGATAACATGGGAAAATGCAGCCATATGTAAGATACAGACAGCTGTGTTTCGCACAAACAAACATATCGCATACCGCTCGGCGGGCGACTCGAAAACACACTTAACGACACTTCACTCAATCAACAACACAACACGGCAAAAATGCCCCCTCTCACCGCCGAATTTAGACGTTGGCAATGTAAACAATGCAAACGCCAAATTTCGCTCACTCTAGAGCGGAAAGTGGAAAGTCCATCAAAGAACTTTAAACACCGTATTTGCATATTGTGCGCCGGGAGGTGAACACCTTGCTGGCGCGCGGCGTTTAGGTAGGAGGTAGGAGCAGGATACAGATATCCTTGGCGCGTCCTTGTGGCATCAATACGCCTCCCGTCTACCGCCGCCGCCTGTTTGTTCGCGCGCCGAGTATAACCGTGCCCGATTTCCATCCTTTTGTGCAATGTCAACATCAAAGGAATATCGCGCACCGCATTCCTTTGCCATCCCCTTACCCACCACACCACCACCAGAACCCACCCAACTCCTCTACACTTATACAGCATGTTACTAAACCTAAATGCCTAAAGTAACAGCAGCTACGTTTCTACTCTAAAGTCGAATACATAATAGTTTTCCAGATATAACAATTTGAACTATTTTCATCATTATTTCTTCAATGAAGTATTTTACCAACTTGCAAAATCGAAAAATAAAAAATGGGTATAATATTCTAAAAATGTCTTTCAATTTTGACAATCAAATACCACGTTTGTAACCTGCCACAAAACTTTCAAAATGATTTAACTCGAGAATCATTGAGTATTGGACCTTAGTATATTTTTTCACCCTGTATTTTAACACCCTGTATAGACATTGACTTTGGAGATTCTTTATCTGATGGGATCACGATAAAAATACTTTGCGATTGTTGGACTTTGGACAAGGCATGAAATGAGCTTTTTCCAGCTTCCACCAACCTGGAATAGTTTTTTACGTCTTCAAATAATACACCAAAGGTAGAAGCAGCAAAAAGAGGACTCGATTGCCATTCTTTATGAGGCCGAACAATAAAGCTGTCGCAGTTAATCTTGCAATGGTTATGCTGCCACCAGGCGCCCGCCGCCGCCGCCGCCGCCACTGTTGGAAAAGTTGCAAACGCGCGCGATTTTACGCATACGGGCCGCGAGGGGTGGAATAAACCAATTCCTTTTTTCATCGCGTGTTACAGCCGTAAAATATGCCACTTTTTTATCTTCCTGCCTTCCTCCGCATCGTTTTCACTTATCGTTTATTACCGTCGGCATGATCAACGCAACAAAGGTGCCAAGGGGCCCAAACAATAAAATAATATGCCGTAGGTACACAAAAAGAAGAGAAAATGATCAAGGGCAATACACGTCAAGTCAACGTTAATGCAACGCACCAATGCAATAAATGTACTTAATGCTGTTAAGATGTAAAGCTTTGGAGCTTTCAGAGTCCTTTTGTCATGTCGTAGGAAGTCGCGGCGGCGGTGCACTTTGTTGGCGAACTTTCGGGAGCGGGGCAATTAGTCGAGCGAATCGATATATTAAGAACGAGAACAATGCGCAAGAAGAGGAAATTGTGCGTTTCCTTCTGCGCACCTAGAAGGGAGCTTTGATCGCTATTGGGGGAGTACTTAATTAAGTTTCGCTGCGCGCAGCGCGCAGGACGAAAGCAATTATGGCGCGGTAAGTACGGACCACGCCGACATATGTTCCGCCATGGTTGGATTTTCCATGTGAATTGATGCCTGCCAGCGGGGGGGATATTGATTTCAGGAACAATGCTTATACAGACCTGTCCATCACACACGTGCTCGGACGGCCCACCCCATTCAACTCCTACTTGATGTGCGTGTTCCGCTCTCATGTCCAACTCCCGCCCGAAATATATGCCACCCACATGACGTGCAATGTGTGATTGCGTACTATTGATATGTATTGATATTTCGATTGATGTTCGATATTACACAATCAACTCTTGATGTCCTGAATGTGTGTGACATGAAGTATAGGTATTCTATTTCAGAATATTTCAGATATTCTCTTTCACGGTGATCAAGAGGACACAAACATTTAGGTCATGCTGAGGAAGGTTGCAAGCAAGCCTATGAAATATTCGGATTTTTATTTGAGGCAGCCATGCTGTATTTCAGTACTGGCGCCCAACCTGCGGCTACTATGAAACTGTTTCAGTTGGGGGTTCAGCGTGATTTTTTTTAAATAAACGCCCAATAACTCAAAAATCAGAACAACCACAATTATGAAATTAGCATCATGGGAAGAGCGTAAAATTTCCTTTAACTTGATATATTTCAGAGTGCATGTAAGATGTAACAACAATCAAATACATACCGCTCATTGGCAAGAAAAACAATAATTTGGCTTGAAAAAATAATACGCAATTTTCAATGAACAATAACTCATAAATTATATAATTATGAAATAAAAATTTCATTGTGGTAAAATATTGGTGGAGGCGCAAGGAGACGATTGTGTTTCTCCACAAAAACCTATTTCTCCTGTACTAATATCCCATAATCTATACCAATTATCTGCCAGAGGGTAAAACGAACACAACTCTCCCCTATCGTACTTTAAACACACTGTATCGCCCCGCCAAACTTCACTTTAAAATACAAGTTGTATCGACGAAAGTCTTTTGTATTTGAAGTGTTGATAATTAATGGAATCCCCTTTTGAGAGATTTTCTGATAAGTCCTCAGTCCTGAGCTTTGGGACTTGAACTCTAGAGTCTTATCATTTCATATCGCTCGGCTACGCATTTATAAAGTTTACCTGCTTACGCCTGGGGAAAATATTAGCTTAATTTATTAACTTATATTCAAGTCGCGAGCTTATATTCAAGGCGAGCGTTGCTTGAGCATCGAATTGTCCGCGCGGGTCACATCCGGGAAGGGGTGGGAGAAAAGCACCCTTAATCTAAACGCTGTAAAACTCTAAATACACATACACACAGCAGGACTGAAACTTTTCACTTTGTGCTAGGGAAGCACGAAGAATTGCTCCTTGGAGCAAAATGAAAATTTAATTCCATTAGAAAACTTTTTCGGGTCGCGATAAAAATATTTAAGTGCTTGATAAAAATATAATTCTAATGCCAGCAACAACCACCGATGAATAAGTGCGAATAAAATGTTGTTTAAATATCTCAATTACAGTTTGAAGCAATTTCATAGCTGCAGCAGCGCTTGACACAATATAATAATTAATTAACATTAAAAGAGAGAAAAAAAAACAGAGAAATAAAATCAATATCATGTCGACGCGCGTTTTAGTTCCCAGCATGGCGTTAATGCTGCACTAATTTATCGGCGATTCACTAGGCATGTGGAAAAAGCGTTTTAACTCGCCGATGTAAATCAACACAAACACGGAAAACAGGGCGATGTTAAACAGGAAGCATTATACTGTTTTCCCGAGTCATTTCGCAGCGAAAATGATTCGTTATGCTGAATTATTCAGCGCACTAAAAATATTCCATGCATGTCGAACTTTCCGCCGCTGCACTGCGTGAAGGGCGCAAGCAAGCAATTTATTTGTATATTTTCACAATATTGAATCCGATTGAGTGCTGCATTTTGATGTTATGAGCATTAACAATTGCCAGCTGCTCCATTTCATATCATATGTATTTAATTTCATTCGCAGCACATGTTTGTGCGTTAATAAATCAGGAATACCCGAATATTCCAATTAATTTTCGTCCTGTCACAAAATGTAACTATTTACGATGCAATTTGCAAAATTATCAATATTAAACTTAACACATTGTCAATAGACCTGTTTTTTGGTATGCTCAAAAAGTCTATGTATGCTGTTGATGAGATTTTTTCCCAATTTGTATATTTTCCGAATATTCTTCTTCAAAAAATCATGAATTATGATATTTAACATTTTGAAAAAACCTATTTTGACACTCTTATCACCCAGAAAAATGGAAGTTTTGCAGAGTTAGCTAGTGAATCCTATGGTTGTCAACAAGTTCTATTAGTGTGTCAAATTTTTAATTTCTAAGTTGCATAGTTTCTGAGACAAAGCGACTGTGACAGACGGAGTAAAAATTGTTAAAAATGGCAAAAGAAATATAAACTGTGCAATTTTAAAATTTATTTTTTTAAACATTAATTTGATGAATTAAAATTGAAAATTGAAAATTTAAATTTTTTTTAAATTGAAACGTCAAATATTGTATTTCTTTTAACCGTTTTAGTCAATTTCAACGGTTGTAGAAGTTTGTAATGTTTTAGGGAGGCCTTCAATGTGTAAATTTACACGAAGAAATATTTTTTCAGCATTCAACAAAACAAATCCTGAGTGTCTAGTAAACATGGCGCACTTTAAGGCTTGATTACTTGAACATTGGTGAATATCCCAGCGTCGATTTTCTGGTAAGAAATTTAGCGCAACAAGGAAGCGCACTTTATAAATGTATCAGGGGAGCGTTCCCGGCGGTGTTTTAAATTAGGACGAAACCCTAAATATCCGCATTACAAACGGCACGCCTATTCCATGTACAACTGCCGGAAGCACCAAATTTTGAAGATTAATCTAATAAAGTGTCAGACGCAGGGTAAATTAACCTCAAACTTTTTCATCAACTACTATATCACGGGCATCACGGGGAATAGCTTTATCGCATTTTATTTATAGGTTAATCTATGCTTTTTAGGTGAGTGAAGATAATCAACATAACCACAATTTTATCGTCCTTGGAACTATTCGCTCGCATTTAGATTTTAGATTCTATCGATGAAATGCATTACGGTGGACTTTTATTCAATCGATATCTCTCCATTTCTGGCGTTTCACAATGTCGTTTTTTCGTTTTTTAGTTTTTCTGATGTGTGTAATATCCGTTTTGGGTTTTGAGTTTTGAAAGCTGTCCGCTCAGTTTTCCGCCCGAAAAAAGCTCGAAAATCCCGGAGTGTATACGCAACGGGACTTTGTTTGCGATTCGGCTGACCGGGGAATGAATTAAATCGCCCGGATTAAACTGAAATTTGCATACTTTTTACATCAACACGCCAGACGTTATTTGTTCTTTGCGCTGTTATCGCCCAAATCGACTTTTTACACGCATTCGAATTTAAAGCAAATATAAATTTGATACTGGCTACATAAATAACTGAAATGATATTTTCTATGAGTTTGGCCACTTTCTTTTTACCTGTCACATCGGAAAATACCAAGAGATCTAATTATGGAAGTTTGTCACTTGTACGACGTCGCGCGACGATAAAAGTTAACTTAAAAAGCTTCCTTCGACCCGCCAACATCTGTTATTCTTATTAAGACGCGAGAAGAGTTGATTTTAAATCGCGCACCACACCGAGTAGGGCGTCGGTGTAGTTTCTCAAATTTAGGCTCACGCTATCGGGTGGAATGCCGCAGCACAATAGCGCACCATGGCGATTAATCGTCCCCGATACGGTAGTGTGGTTTCGTGGGTTGCATGGCTGCAAAGTGCGAGGCGGGTTTTGGCGCACAGGCACACCACCGATGCAGGTGGGGGGAGGGGCGGCTGGGGGGTGTTCCAGTTGCCCGCTGCAATTTATTGCCGATATGAACGCACCGGGATTTTCCCCCCTGCCTCACACACCCACACACACACGCACACCACCACACATATACACTGAACGCGCACAACGAACAGCGAACACACAACACTTAGAATATTCACAGCGCAGCGCAGATTTGAAGAGAAAGGTCATGCGGAAGAGTAAAATGTGTGAAGGGTGAAGAAACACAGAGTTTTTTTTTTTTTAAATAAACGAGAGCGAAAAAACCACATTGAGTATTAATTATATGTATATATCAAAAATCCAGTCGTACCAATCCAACAAAGGCAGTGGAAGTCGTTCTAAACAGTTGACGGTTCGCCGCTTGGGGCCTTACCTAGTATGTTCATATCTCAACAGTGGCGCACTAGATGTCAGACTGGGTGCACGGACCGGCCGTATTTTGTTCCGCACTGCGTGTGACGTCACCGCGCCCCACCACCCCCGGTTTTATCCTGCGGCGGCGGCTGGCGGCTGGCGGTGGGGGGAAGGCGGTGGTGGTGGGGGCGGAAGGCGCGCACGCCGGTCAGTCGCGAGCGCCGCCAGAGCGATGCCATGGCCGTGGAGAGCGTGCGACGACTACGCAGCGTGCGAAATACACTGGGTCCTTATATATCGGCATTTGCCCCCCTTTCCACACCCTCCACCACCCCCTCTCTTCTTCCTTCGGCGCCCAAAGCCACCGGATGCGAGAGAGACGGCACCCGGAGAGCGAGAGCAGGGGTGAGGCGCGGAATCAGCCATCCGCGCTGGAGATATGAAGAATTCCCTCCGTCGGGAGGCGGCATACTGATTACCCTGTATTCTTGCATCCAGCCTAAATACCTAAAAGATTGCTAGTGCGCCACTTTCGGTAATTGCCGATGATATACACCGCAATCAACATCTCTCCCGAGTCATTGTTGAAAAATTCGCCCCCGCTGGGAAAAGTAAATTAACGCAAGCCCAACAACTCCGCACTTAGCCACGTCGCGATTAAAGAGCAGGCCTGGAACCTGCGGAACATGGAGACATTCCCCTGTTGGTTTCTTTGCTGTTGGGGCAGCAGTTCTTTAGTTCCAACTAAATGCAATGAACACTTGTTTAAATAAGTCCCCCGGGAGCGTGTACGCAGCGCTAGGACTTCCAATTAGCTTTCAATCGCCTTCGTCGCGCGCTAAACAAGCATCGAAGGGCGGAATCTAATAATCAACTGGAATTACATCGAAGACAGGACAATATACCCATATAGACATAGACAAGGGTAAAAATTTGATCTTTGAAATTTGTTCAATCTTTAATACTATGGTGTAGGCAATTTAGATGTTTACTTAGTAAAGCATATATTTTTGAAAAACATAGGCTAGCCGATTTTTTAATATACATAGCCTCGAGTAACGAAAGGAAAGCTAAAACGAGAGTTAAAGGGGAGTTAAAATATGTTTGTATTATGATTTTCTACTTCAAATGAAACAAAGAATAGCGCCACGTATGGCATTTCTGCCAATTCGACATCACCCTGTACATATGTTACAGGAACATGTTTAAAACATGATTGAATGTAATTTTATTTTATTCCTTTTTTCACCACCTCGATGGAACGAGTTTGTCAAAGTATTAAGAAAACTTCAATAATCTCTAAATTAAAACAGGAAGACAAATTGATATTTTTTAAAGCAGATTCTTTTTTTTGACACAAATGTATAAAAATACAGATACAAACAGAGTGACACACCGCTGATCACCGTTGATCACAACCAGTTGAATCATAAAAAATATTAGATATTAAAACTATCGAAAGCAACAATTTCTAGGATTCAGTAAAGCAACACGCCAAAACTATTTTTTTTTTCAGGAAATATTACAGAAGAAACAGGTTTTTAGCTGGAACTAAATCCCACAAAGACGGGGTTTGAATTTTTTAGTTCGCTGATGGTACCTTTTTGACATACTAAAAGTCTAAATGCGTTTGTTTAATGCACTATAAGTTTCAAATGGAAAAACACTTTTATTTCATAGTTATGTAAGTTTCTGAGTTATTGCTAATAGAAATTATTGTTTCATAGTTTATTTTGCCAATGAGCAGTATGTATTTGATTGTTGTTGCATCTTACATGCACCGTGAAATATGTCAAATTAAAGGAAATTTCACACTCTTCCCAATAATGCTATTTTCATAATTGTGGTTGTTCTCATTTTTGAGTTATTGATCGTTTAGTAAAAGAAATCACATTGTTGTTAAAAGAAGCTACATCTTGAAGAGTAAGCTCAAACGTGGCTCTCAAAAATTTTAGATTCTAAATTCGAAGTAGAATAAATTCCTTTTTTGTGTGCAGCCTTAAGTGAATCATCTCGTAAATAAAAGGTAACATAGGTTTTTATCTGAAACGTAGTTTGCATGCTTAGGTTTTTCTAGACTTTTAGTTTGTTAAAAAGATATCATCAACGAACCAAAAAACGCAATTCTCATCTTTGTGGGAATTGGTTCCGACAATAATCTATCATTTGCAGAGCTATAAATTTAAAATTCAATTCTTCTTAGGATCTTGCCAATCGATCAAAAATTTCAATGGTAATAGTTAAAACATTTTAAAATCTTATACTTAAACTTGTACTTAAAGATTTCAAAATTGATTGGAAACAACTGTTTTCAAATTTAATTTTCAACTGTTATGTTAGATTCGTCAAGAACCTACGACAATTGTTATGAAAGAGATCATATCTCAGAGACCAAATATACATGTGCTTACCATAGAAATTTCAAAACATACCAAGGAATAACATTTGAAAAAGGTAAAAATGTATCGTTTTTTTCAATTTCTCGATTTGTTAGGGAATATAAAAACAGAATTTCAAAAAGCAGGAATTCATGAAAAATAGCATTAAATTCTAGAGTGAATGACATTCTAAAGCCAATCCTTGCGTGTGAATGGAAATAAAGTGAAATAACGATTTAAAAAAATTCGGTCACGATATATATTTTTTAAATTATGAATTCTGAAGCTAAATACTAATAGATCCACAAAATTCGAACATGAATGTAAATAGTACTAAATTCCAGAGAGAATGGAACCGATATCCAAAAGTAATTTGCAGTTCTGTCATGAAAATAGGTTGGTAAAGTTGAATAATAAAAAATACCGATTTTTTTAAATATTGCGGTTTCTGATGCCAAATACACAGAATAACAAAAAATGGCGTGAATACAAAAAAAACATTACAAAGAGAATGGTACCAAACTTGCTGGACCAGGACCCTAACCCGAATCGCAATCCTGCTATGAAAATAGGAATAGCAACGTTTTCACGCAAATAATGAGAGCATTGTTCGACACTGCCTCCTCAAATTTTTTTCCCTTTGAAAAGATCATCTTCATTTTGCTTGCTACGAGAGCGCAAGTAATGAGCGCGAAGTTAGTCCTCCACCCTAAGTGGCATCATTTAGCAAACGCACCCCTCGCGCACAAAAAACGTGTCCACTTTGAAAAAGCCATCGTCTCGGCGCCGAATCAAGAACAGTAACTAAAAATCCCTCTCACAGCGTTAATATATCAACAGCAGCCATTAAATCGAAGGCGTGTGCTGGTAATTCGAGCGTTTGTAAACGAAAATCGAGGTCGAGATATATCTCCACACCTCTCCGGCGCGACGCGGCAAGAAAACGTAAACCAGTGGAACGTAACGAATACATGAATACAACGAGCGTCGTTAAGGGTAGGGGCTAGCGCGTGTTGGTTGGGCTTCGATTTACCCTTCGTGCGCCCACTCGGACTCGAGCGTTGAGAAAGTATTAGCGTTTCAGCGAAGAGTGTCCACCCGCGCCCGGCGCATCCACCATCCGCCGCTGCCTTCGTGATTTAGCTGGCGATGGCGGAAAGCTCTTAAAGCGAATGAAACGTTTTGAATTTCAAATCGACGCAGCGCCATCGCCATCGGAAGACCTACTTAGATGAATGGTGATTTTACGGTTTGTTGCCGGCGCGCAGATTGTCGAGATTGATTTAAATACATGCGGAAAAATCACGCCTGACATTGAAACATTTCTCCGAGGGTTTGAAAATCTTCCGTCGCGATAAATAGATGTGGGTCAACGATAAAAGTGCATCATACTAATGTGTGGATTACACTTTTCACTCGAGCCCAGCAGTATTCATCGAGAAATGAGGAATCTTTTATTTTCGCCTCTTTTCATGTGTGCTGTTTAATGATCTCGGCCAAAAACACAAAACTCTATACGCGCCTAAGCTTTCAAAGCAAAGCAACCTTTCTGCTAGCAGCCATTGCAGATAGCAGAATAGTTTAATTATGACCGGAATTAAAGCCGTAACAACTCTTTTATTTCAGCGTTTGTTTCCGCCTCCCGTGTGCGAAGGGCTTTCGTTTAATGTGCCACATTAACGACGTGCGCCGCGCCGTGACGATAATTACACACGACGAGGAATACTCGCACCCTGCCAGCCGCATCTTTGACACGTCGCGATAAATTCGCGAAACAATAAAATATAGGGATTTGCGAAAATGTCCAAGCTGTAAAGGAAATGGGCGCGTGGCGCGTCGAAGGAGAAGAAAAGCAGGGCGAGCAGATAACCGGCGCAATTGAGACGGGACTTTTTTCGGGGGGCAAGTGGAAAGTGCGAACGCACAACAAACGCCTCGGGGGGCGGCAAAAAATAGCAAAACATAAATCCAAAAAATCACGTCGCACTGAAGCACCACTCTTTCTTGCGCATAAAAACATCTTTTTGGGTCGTCGCATGTTTTTATAGTAATGCGTGCCAAAATATACAATGTGTTTCAAATACAACAAAAAAATTCCAACCGCATAAATATTTACCGTTGGAACATTTCAATGTATATTTGAATTTGGATTTTTCCTACGCAAAAATGTAAAACATCTTCATCATGTTGTATTTGCGCTGCGCGCGCGTGGATAGAATAATAAAGAAATAAAAACGCGTAATCGGATTTCGATCCGCTTTGTGCAGCGCGAATAATGCACAAATAAAATGTACAAATATTTTTGCTGCGCGCATTGCGAATCGGCCATACATATAAATGTTGACATTGAACATATAAAAGCACTCACTTCATGTTTTGGTATGGGTTTAACACTTTCAGCAAGTGCCTCGTTGCTTACCTGAAAGCAAAAAGAAAACATGAAGAAATTAGTAAAATTTCGAAATTTATTAATTGCGAAATCCCAAGTGTCATTTTGAAGCTTTGGGGGCGGACGGAAAACGGCAAAATAGCAGTAATTAATTACTTCATTAATCATGACATTAATCTTGTCTTGTCATGCCGCGCATAACTCACAATCATCAACGCAATATCACAGAGCGCGCAGAGTCTATTCGAAGCGCTGCAAATTTCAACAAATCTAGAACAATTAGAGCGCTCTTTGCATATTCATCGCACTCTTTACTTTAACGCCCTTTCATAATAAAGATTCACATTTAAATGCTCACATTTTGCATTCGTTCTGAAAGTTGCGCACTCATTCTCTCGTCCCCGGCAATGCGCGCATTCATGCTTCAACGGGCGCGAATAGTTTGAAGGATGTTTAAGCCGATGAGCATGCGAAGAAGAATAATTAATGTTCTACGTGTTCCAATTACCATTACTCGGGAGAGTGGCGCGTATGTTTGGCAATTTGCAAACATTTGAAGCAGGAATCAAGATTGTTTCATTACGAACTGAATTGGACGCACTTTTCGTGACGGCTAGGGTTTAATTACAAGCGGATGAGCACTGCTGCATTGTAATTGATCATTTGCCAATGCAGATGTACCCTTAACAACCGAACCATGACTAAAAATCGATATTGTATTCAAATACAATTTTATTTAATTTCCGAACATTTCTTTTTGATAAAAGAATACTCTTGACTTCAATATCGATATCATATTGCTTCTTTTGCTTTTTAATTGTATTGGGTTGTGTAATAACAAGAATTTCATTACGAAATGAGAAATACGAGTGCTTCAGTTCAAACAAATATAATATTACAAGAAAATAATAATTTAAGCCTTAAAATGTACGATAAGAATGTAATATTAGTATACAGAAGATGTAA
>JARJDQ010021345.1:0-12635 GCA_030264215.1 Geostiba sp. GC000077
GCGTATCCAGTGACGATGAAGTGCCAGCCGTCGATGATCAACTCCATCTTCTGGAAGGACCGAATCGACAGGCGATTCTTCTCCGTGCTCATGTAAATGGCATAGGAGAGTACTGCGAAGCATCCCGACACGCCCAGATGGCCATCGCAAATGATGTACATAATATATCCCATAATAATCCACGCCATGATCAAGTATTGATGATTGTGGAATAATGGGTTCACAAAGGCTGTGCAAACTTTCCCGCATGCACATCCAATGAACAATCCGAAGAACAACATTCGCATGTGCACAAATATAATCTGATAGAATGTTGACACTATACCATCTCTATATCCAATATAGATATCCAATAGGATCATGGAATGACCATACACAGTCAGACATTCCGCCAATAATAACGCCTTGTTGGCGCTGGATATTTGAATGTCCTTGATTGTCTTCACAAGCGAGAGGCTGTCTATGCTTACCATCGCTATGCCTTGGACTATCGCTATTTGCCAATCGAGTTGCCAAAACAAGTAGCAACTGCTTGAAATTCCAAAGAGTGTCATAAAGACGATCATTCCAAATGTATTCATGAGTAGTAGTTGCGGCAGGCGTTGCAGTAGAATATGGAAATCCGCATGGAAAACGGTGACAAATATTCGCAAAGGCACCAGGACTGCGATCACATCGCGTGGGTTGGAATTCATTATGTACCAATCTTTGCTTGGAGCATATGCCACGATAACTGCCACTACGTATGAAAGGATTATAAATATTATATGCTCACCCATCCGAAAATTTATCAAATTGAATATAAACTGTTATCAACAGACTGGCTGCAAGAACAAGAGCGGTAAAATTTATGTCAGGTTTGTTAAAATTATCTGCTTTGAATGCCGGGTAGGACTGGATGGTATGCGACAAGCTTTCGGCGCGTTCCGAAGACATTTTGATATAGTAAATTATGAACGAACTGATTGAAATGCACTTGAAATGTGTCGATGAATGTGTTTGTCAGGGTTTGTTGTTGATTTTGTCATTTGTTTAATTAATTGATCGATATTACTTGTTTTTTCATGGCTTTTGAAAAAAGTGTTATTGGTGGGGAAAGATAGTACCTGAAGCCCTCTTTTGCAATCTTTTCGTAATATTTATTTTAGTTTTTGAATTATAAGTCATTTAATACTATACTATACATAACTCCATTTTCTCGGAATAATTTCACAACTCCAAGATTTAAAATTAAATTACATAACTATTATTTGTAATAACAAGTTGGTTTGTGTACATTGTTCGTTTTATTTTTGATAAATATTTTCAATATCTTTAAGTGTCTTGTTTTTAGTGTCTGGCAAGAGGAAAGCCAGAACAGTAATTCCGACAAATGAGCAAAGTGCAAAAAACAAAAACGTCCCTGCTGGCGTCAAAAGATCCAACATAATTGGCAAGACTCTGACAATAGTGAACAGTGTAATATTCGAGCAACATGCACTTAGAGGACCTCCAAATCCTCTCGTTTTAGCTGGGTATAATTCTCCACAAACTACAGTTGGCAAAGGACCTAAACTAGTAGCATACGCAATTACATTCGAGATAACCGAAATCATACAGACGATTGGATATACTTTGTTTTCCGGATACAAATTCGATAAGTATAAAAACAATGCTAAGTTTGCTAAAGATCCTGATAGAGTTAGCCCACCATAGGTTATCACGTTTCGAACAGAAACTACCTTTACCAAAATGCATGAAGAAACACTCGCCATGATTCGTAAGATATTCAGTACAATTGTTGAATAGTATTTGAAATCATCATCATCCGAAATGATGCCTACGATAGTAGACGTGTAAAATATCAACGCCATGTTTCCGGACAACTGATTTGTGATGAATGTTAACGTTGTAATGCCAAAGGGCACGAGAAATGTTTGGCTTGCACAACATCTAACCTTTTCAGCGAACGTTATTTCTGAGAAGTTTTCTACTCTTTCGGTAGCTTTAGCAAATTCATCATTGGCCTTCGGATCGAAACCTCGAAACCATGTAAAACAGGTGTATGCTTTTTTAACATTGTTTCTGTTTTGATGCCAAATGTATGATTCGTTCATATAGATGCTTACAACAAGTGCGTTGTATGTAGGAATGATGCTCAGCAACAAAGCAATTGTCTTCCAAGTAAACAGGGTGCCCAACAGTTGGCAAATAAACACACCCATTGTACATCCAAGTGGCAAAAAACTAAGAAAGAAGGCACGTACTGAAGGTGCTGTGACTTCGCCCAGATAGGTTATGAAGATGGGGTATCCCATTCCGGCGAATGTTCCAGAAATTACTCGTGATATCAGTACATCGTCGTACGTCTCTGCAAAATACATGGTCAGCCATCCGACCAAGTTGAGAGAAATTGAGGTTAGTGCCATTTTCTTTCGGCCATAATATTCCAGTGTCCAGCTAGTAAAAAAGGTTGCGAGAATCATTGCGAGGGTTGGAACAGATGCTAGAACACAAGAAATTCAATATTTAAACTTAAAACGTAAATTAGACAACCAAAAATCAACCAATATAACAAGAATACGCGTGGTAGGGGAAAGGAGGGGAAAATGGTGGGAGTTTTATCTATTTATTAGATTTGGTTTCATACCAATCCAAGATTCCTGATCGGCCGTCAAAACAATGATCGTGCTGGACGTGCAGTTTGTTGAAGAAGCAATTTTTAGTTGTGGGAATAAAATCGACGTGTATCCAAACACACTGCCCGCACATATTCCATGAAGCAATGCAGTTATGGCAAATAAACTCTAAAGATGTGACAAAACGTAATAAGTATATATTATACGAAACAAAATTCACCATTACCCCTTTTTTTAGTTATTAATTAGGTACTTACTTGTCTAAATATATAAATCCTTTCAGTCTGCTGGTTCGGTACGATTATTGTAGCTCCCTCAATTGAGAATCCCTTAATAAACTTTTCGGTCTCGCATTCATTATGCACGGGCGTATGCATTATTTTATCGTCTCGAATTGTTATGCAACAAGCAATTTGATCTAGCTACTGAATTGGAGAAGTTCAACTCTCTCAAAACAATCTTCGCCAAATTGGAACTTGTATAAGTATTTTAAAACTTTGTTGTGCGGTAAAGCTGTGAAGCACTAAACACCACTTATCGGTTTGTCACTATGCATGTGATATGCAGGTATGTAGGTATGTAGGTATGTAGGTATGATAGGTATGATAGGTAGGTTTGCACAATCGTGCAACCACTAGAGAAAAGCAAAGAAATCAAAATTCAGCAAAAATTCGCAACAGTTAAATAATTTGCAAAATGAGCTAAATTTGTTTCTAAAATATTTCTTCACGCTTCACACATGGACTCGTATATATGAGAATGTTGCAATCGAGCGGTAGTGCCAACTAAGCTTTTAAAAAAACGTGAAAATACACTGTGCGAATGTTACACCTCGCTTCTATAACGTAGGCAACCAAAGTCGCGTCCTAGCGTCTTTGGTGCCGTGCTTTGGTGCTACGCTGCCGCGTATGCCGCAACCCGCAAGCCACTAAAACTTTTCATATCATTCTAATTCACCTTTTGTTTACCCTCCACGACTCTAACCTCAATTAGGCGCGTATTGTCCTTAGACCATAGATTTCATGGACACTGCCCATTTAACCAATGAGTGGCGGACCATCGAATATCGATCATTTTAAACATATTTATTAGTACTCTCATGATTTATCAGATATAGGTATACTAACCTCAACGTAAAAATAATTATAAAATACAAAACAGCGAATTCTTATAGTATTGTCACAGTAAATGCCTCCATTTTATTGGTATTGACATATAAAATTATAGGTTTTAATGTTCACTCGGTTTTCTTCGACTTCTTAATTAATTTGAGAATTTCTGCAAATAATATAGGCAACTTCATTTTCAAGTGATGGATCTAAGGATAGATATAGATCCGATAGATGCTTTTAGATTGTCTAAGGTTTTGACCACGTTATTAGATTGCCTAAAGACGCAGTTAAAGTTAAAGTTAAAGTTAAAGTTAAAGTTAAAGTTAAAGTTTAAAAGGCTACTTTTTTTCCCTTTTTTTTCAAATTCTGGTACGTGATTGGCTGAATTCTGACATTTAGCAAAAAAACAACTCAAAAAGCTGCTTTTAAAAGCACACTGTATACAGCAGAGGTATACAGTAACAGCAAGGGTACAGATTTGGGGTACAGATAAAGGTGCCTACAAATGCAGCGTCAAAATACCGCGACGGCAACGCAGCAGCGTCAAAAACCTGCCGTTCCGCTCCGTTCCATTTGCGTAGCGCCGCGGCAAGATTGAAGTTGACCAAACTTTCAGCGGCATCAACGGAACGTTTTTTTTTTAGCAGCAGCGGCAGCGCAATAGCAAACAGCTGCTGCGTTGCCGTCGCTGCATTTTGACGCTGCATCCGCTCTCCGCTGCATCTGTAGGCACCTAATAAGTACAGCTGAAGTGCGCAGTGCGCACGAACGCGCAGGTTCTACCCTTCCTAGTCTACTCTGCTCTCTATTTCTACCTTTATCTTTATCCCCCATTAACCATTATCCGTTTGAGGTCTGACAACTGTGACGTTCCTTCTTTAAAAACCGCGCTAGAAACAGCTAGAAACTTCTGGAAACGTGCTGGAAATGTATTCCAACATTTCCAACCATTGAATCCCAACATGAATCGCAACTCATCGCGGCTCAACCATCGAATAGATTGAATTAAACTACAACTGCAGGACACAGATCAGTGATTTTCAGTCGTTCACCGTTCAATCTGGTTCAGTGCCTTTGTTCCACAGGTTTGTACTGTTCTTCTGTTCACTTTCCATCACCTTTTCGTCTGTTTTGTCAGGTTTGATTCCAACAGATTCCAACCTTACATTTGTGACATGCACAACGTACTTCACCAATTTGCAACGAACGTTTATAAAATTACCCCGTAATTACGTGTTAAATTTAAAGTACATTATCGAAAACGCATGCACGCATAATTATTATGTGCGAACGGCCGCTGCTTTGATGCGTTATCACACTAATCAACTATGATAGGTACGTAACCATCGGCGTGCATTGCAATCCAACCACCACCAACGCAGACAGCAGAAAATGTTTGCCTGGGGCTCCACGGTCAACGGAGAGCTCGGCCTTGGCGGTGTCGAAGAGGAAATCATCAACGCCCCAGTGGCATTGCCATGGCCTCACTCCGAGGCAGTGGTTGATGTTGCATGTGGCTATACGCATACATTACTGCTCACCAATGATGGCAAGGTGTACTCATGTGGGAGCAATGATTATGGACAACTTGGTCATGATAAACCACGAAAACGGCCACGTATGTCACTCTTTAGTATGTGCTTTATTCTGCCACCTTTATGTTCCTTATCTGCAATACCATAATATCACAGTCTTATACTTGAGACTGAAAAGCCTTTTTGCATTTGTCTCTTTTGTTTCCTTGCAGAGCCAGTGACAAAATTGAGTGATTATGAAATTGTTAGTGTTGCCTGTGGTGTGTCCCACTCAATGGCATTGAACAGCTGGGGCCAGGTGTACATTTGGGGATCAAACACATTTGGCCAGTTGGGCATTCCAGGCACCAGTATGCTGGACGAGCCAAAGCTTGTGAAAGGTTTAGCACAGTATCACATTGTTCAGATTGCATGTGGTCAGCGACATTCAATGGCGTTAACAAGCAGTAAGTACCGATTTCCTTTCTCAGCGTATTTTCATCTACCGCATATGAACGCATTGATTAGGTGGTGAATTATTGGCATGGGGTTGTAACAACTATGGCCAACTAGGCATAGGCACTGCATCTACATCTGAGGTGGGCCCCAGAGTCATATCATCACTGCATGGCGTGCCAATCGCATTGGTCGCTTGCGGTGGCAATCATTCCTTTGCCGTATCAAAATCCGGCGCCGTGTTCGGCTGGGGCAAGAACACCAATGGCCAGTTGGGCCTCAACGATGTCGATTCGAAGATCTATCCGTGTCAGTTGCGCTCGTTGCGCAGCATTCGCGTGCGTTTCATATCCTGCGGTGAGGATTTCTCAACGTTCCTCACAATGGACGGTGGCGTCTTCACCTGCGGATTGGGCAGCTGCGGACAGCTAGGACATGGCGGCACCTCCACCGAAATGCTGCCTAGAAAAGTTTCCGAATTGATGGGATCGACCATCACGCAGATACAATGTGGGCGACAACATACATTGGCGTTTATTCCAACCAGAGGTCGTCTGTACAGTTTTGGTCTTAATGGCGCTGGGCAGTTGGGTCGCAATCGCACCGGCAATGCCTCCACGCCGCAAATCGTCTTTGGTCCTTGGATTACCGCATCGCAAATTTCACTCGCCGCGACTAACACTCCACCCGAGGTGACTGTCTACAGAATCTTTTCCGGTGGTGATCATTGCTTCGCAAGGGTGAATCCGATCGACAGGTGAGTGTTAACATGTTGGTTTTTTGGGCTTTTTACAGTGTTTCAACTTGTTACTGTTTATGTACTTGCAGTGCTGTGCTACCATTCGACAATCGCGATTTTAAAGATAAAACTCAGATTTTATCAATAACGCCAGAGAAAATCAACGCATGTCTGAAATTACAGCCGGACAGCGAGGTGGATCAGGACCTCATCGGTTATCTTGAGACGGTGTTCAAGAGTCTGGCGTGTCTCAATAGCTCGATTCTCGAAGCAAACGACGAACACTATTATTGTACTAGTAAGCATCATGGGATTCAGTTGGATTTAGCTGAGGAGGTGTTCAATACCATTGGGAAAATTGAGAATGAATCTGTGAAACTTGTGGTGAGTAATAACATTTCGAGATCATCCTTGGGACCTTGGGTCATGGAGAACATTTTAAGATTTTCAACGCTATTACTGAGGATTTAATGCGGAATTTAACAATATCTCCACCTGACGTCGAAGCATTGAGGATATATCTGCTCCTGCCGTTTTATCATGAGTTCAATAATCCAAAGAGACATGCAAAGCTACAACGACCATTTGCAAATGCCGTGTTGAGACTGAAAGAGCAAGCGAAACGTGTGATTGCTACGTGGTGGTCCAATGCATCGACGGAGTACTTTGAAAAGTTGGTGAATATGTTCAAAAGTGTTGCTTCGTATTTGATCATGAGTCAGAATATACCGCAAAATGGAGTAAGTTAACTATTCTTGTAAAGACACTGGGATTTCACTGCTTGTTTTCCAGGTGGTTAAACTGGATGACAGCTTAATCGCCATTCTGAACTTGTTGGACTTCCTGAACAAGTTGAATCATCTTGTGGATGGATTGAAAGTGCCTTATGATACGTTCCACATGAACGATTTGTTGGATTATTTAGACATACGCATTGATTATGTGTCCTGGCTCACAGACACGTCGGTAACTAGGCTTTTAATTTGTTTGAAATGACACAGCATATGTTCCAAATGCTTTCGTTTTTAGAGTCGTTTATATTTATGCAACTATCCGTTCATATTCGATGCGCAGGCGAAAACACGCCTGCTGCAAACTGATCAGGCAATCCAAATGGAGTCCGCGATGCAGGATGCCGCCCGGAACGCATTGCTCACGCTCCTAATGACAAATCCATTCCAGTTGAATTTGAATCAATATTTGATATTGGAAGTGAGTCGCGATCGATTAGTGGACGATGCGCTTTGTCAGTTGCAAATGCAGAGCACTATTGATCTCAAAAAGCCATTAAAGGTAAGTTAGCAGCTGTTTTGAACGGCAAACCTTTCAATACAAGTATGGTAATGTGTTTGCAGGTGAAATTTCGAGATGAGGAGGCTGAAGACGCCGGCGGTGTGCGCAAGGAGTTCTTCCTTCTGCTGCTGAGGGAGATACTCGATCCCAAGTACGGCATGTTTAAGGAGTACGAGGAAACGCGCTCGATTTGGTTCTCGCAGGATTCGCTCGAAGATGCAGCGATGTATCAGTTTATCGGTCAAATATGTGGTCTTGCCATCTACAACTTCACTATCATTGACATTCCATTTCCGCTCGCGCTGTACAAAAAGCTGCTGAATGAGCCTGTGGGTTTGGCGGATGTGAAAGGGTTATCGCCCACGGTGGCCAATTCGTTGCAATCTCTTTTAGATTACAATGAACCGGACATTTGCGATGTGTTCGGGCTGAGCTTTGAGGTGACACGTGAGGCATTCGGCGAGGTGAAGAGTATACCATTGAAATCTCACGGCGAAAACATTCTAGTCACTCTGGAGAATAAGTAAGTGCCAATATACCTTGTGCCTTGTAGAAGTATGTTGTTAACATTGTAATAATATAATTTATTGCTTTGTAATTTGTTCAGACAGGAGTATGTGAATCTGTATGTTGATTATTTGTTCAACGCATCAGTGGCGCCACAGTATGAGGCGTTCTGCGCAGGTTTTATGAAAGTCTGCGGCGGACGTGTGTTGCAGCTGTTTCACTCGCACGAATTGATGGCGGTTGTCACCGGGAATGAGAACTATGACTGGGAGGCGCTGGAAGAAAACGCGCAGTACAAAAACGGCTACAGATCCTCGGACCAGGTCATCAGGTGGTTCTGGGAGGTGTTGCACGAGTTGCCGTTGTCGGAGAAAAAGAAGTTTCTATTGTATTTGACGGGGAGTGACCGTATTCCGATACAGGGGATGAATGAAATTAAGGTAGCTCTCAGACCTTACCTCTAACCTGCAAAACCAAACATAACCACATAAACTAATTTCTTGCATTGCTCTATTTGTTTCGATTCCAGGTTATTATTCAACCAACGAACGATGAGAAATACCTGCCAGTCGCGCATACTTGTTTCAATCTGTTAGACCTGCCTCGCTATAAGACCAAAGAAAGACTGAAATACAAACTTCTGCAAGCGATTCAGCAAACTCAGGGCTTCTCATTGGTTTAAGACACTTGGAGTGGGTTTTGTGCATGCATTTACTTACGTTTTAATATGCTATACAATAAATTATTACGGACACAACATCGGTATTTGTGTTAACATCACACAGATTTGGATATTCATTATTAATGCTAATGCTTACAAGTAATATTTAATTTTTTTTTAAATAGTTGTGTGTTTTGTCCATGCCATATTTTAGAGATGATTGTTCAGAATGCAAATTTACGCGCTGTTGTGAGAAATTAAAATTAAAAGGTACTATTTTTGTAGTCGCGTGATACTAACAAGGAAAAATGTTTGTGATAAATATAAATGGAGTTTGTTACACTTGCTTGACATTATACATATGCGATTTTATTCCAAAGAACTTCGATTTTCCTTTTTCATATGTTCATATGCATCCATTCTCCCCTATTGCATACCAGGTTAAAGAGTTCACTCAGAGCCGTTCACTAAGCCGCCCGCTGAGGGGGTGGCAATGGAGTGCAAATTAAAGAGTGCCTCTTTGGCTATGCACACAGCTGAAGAAAATGAAAAGTGAAGTACGCTTTTAGGAAATATAAACGATTTTCCAACGCATGTTTTCAGAAATTTTGATAAATTGCATAACTTTGAAAGCATATTTGGGGCACTTGCCGCCGGCTGAGGGGGTGACAATAGAGTGCAAATTATAGAGCGCCTCTTTGGCTAAGCACACAGCTGAAGAAAATGAAAGGTGAAGTACGCTTTTAGGAAATATATGCACAATTTTCCAACGCAAGTTTTCAGAAATTTTGAAAAATTGCATAACTTTGAAAGCATATTTGGGGCACTTGCCGTCGGCTGAGTGGCTGACAATGGAGTGCAAATTATAGAGCGCCTCTTTGGCTATGCACACAGCTAAAGTGTTTGGCCGAGCATCTTAACATCACTTTTTACTCACGCTGTGTAAAGTTTTTGTCCGGGGATGGCGCAAGCAAAAAGCATGGTATGAACACAGAATAAGGTATTTTTCCTTTATTTCTTGATTAAATCTATTGGCGACTATAAATTCAGTGATAATTCTCTTAAATAATAATGTTTTATCAATTCAAACAGGAACATTATAAATGAAAGCAAGTATCCAATTCCAAGCAAAGCAAACGCGCCTTGAAATTTCGCCAAGGGCGCAGCAACAGGAATACTTTTAAAATACGTCCAACGATTGGAAGAAAATGAATGAAAAGAGTACAAACTTGGATATTTATTCGTTGATAACAAGTACCGAATTAGTCCAAACTCAAACAAGTTGCGCATTCCATTGCGGATAGGTTCAAAATAGGGTGAACGCTTTGACGTGACAATGAGAGTGTATGTTGTTTGATGGTTCTCCTTCAAGATGGTAAAGCCATTTAATTCATCTAGGGTTAAATTGGAAGTGATGTAAATGTAGTAGCTGTTCAAGATATCAGTCCATGTGCAGGCATGCATTTCCGGTTCGTTCATGACAAGGGATCTTATGCGTAAGCCGACGGCACGTTGATATTTATTTCCAGATGTGATAAGGTATTCTCTGGAAAAGTCACCGTACGCATGGCATACCATTTGTTCCTCTGCAACATCTTTGAAGGTAGTGATGGGTTTTGTGGTCCTGGGAACGTTTGCCAATGATGTAAATCCAGCGTTGTACGAAGTGGTCAGTAATAAGGAAGTCAACGACCATATGAATAAAATACTTCGAAGTAGATATTTCTTTGCATGATACGATGGCGTGTTCAACGTTAGAAAGCCAATGGAAATTAAATAGAAATTGTTCAAACGATAGTCTTCGTGATATTCAGATATGGCTTTAATTAAGAGTCCCATCAGTATGCATGTGGAAATAATCAACATCCATGTACTGACCGCCAACGATTGAAACACCAAAGTTTCCGGTGGTAGCGGTTTTGCATGCGGCACAATAAATGTCGAAGTCACTTCTAAATATTGAACAAATGGCAATTGTTGATGGGTTTGTATGAGATGCGATTGCCAATGTGATGTAATCGATATATCACCTTTGTCATTCTCCAAGTCGATCAGCATGTCCTCCCATGTGAATAAATTGTATTCAACAAATTCAATCGGCCAATCTTTTGTTAATAAATTCAATATTTGAACGTCTTGTCCAGTATAAGTTGAATTCGTTTTAATAACATATGGAGCCATTTGAAACAAGAGAACTTGCACAGGTCTTTCAAAATGAAGTTTAACGAGTGCTGATTCATTGGTGCCAACACTTTGAAGATTGCTCTCTTCAATCGTAATGTTCCTGTTGTACCAAATCACATTGTCCACTTCCAAAGTTTTATTTACAGTGATTACGTCATTTACTTTCCTCGAGAATAAACAGATATTATTGCAAATAGTTTCTTGAATCGAAATAAGGAATATATCTACACCACGAAATAATCCTTCGGTCATTTTCGATTGTATTGACAAAGCATTAATATCTGTTAATAATACAAATGCAATTCGACGTTGTGGCAAGAACTTTGTAAAATTTACGGAGAGAATGTCACGTTCATCATTGAGAATAACAATATATCCTGTTTCTGCACAATTATATCCTTTAGCTAAGTCTTTGTTAAAAGTTGTAGCAGTCATAATAAATACAGGAAGAGACAATTCCTCCCAAACACTCCAACCAGCACATTCCATTTTGACAAGATATAAACACTGCTTATTGTGAAACAAGCTGTCCATCACTGTTTCTAATTTTAATTGATTTGTTAATAGATCTTTGTTCAATAAGGTTAATAATAAAAAAGGCATGAGATGCAATGACATTTTAATTTCAGGTTGTATTTGCATATCCATAGTCCATTAAGTTAAGTTAGTTTTAACTTTTTAGCAATGTCTAATATGAAATGTTTGTTGGTTGATAGGTTGATACATATTATCGATATTATGTTGTATTATTATTGATTGCTTTTTAAGGTATACATTCGATGATACATATAGTACCATACATTATTTAGTATAATATCCTTCTTAAGCCTTACACTATTGTGTGCTAACTGTGTGCATTGGATAGTATATCTCTTGAATAACAAGCACTACAAACAGTGCTTAAAGTTCAAATATATATAGGTACTGTACTGAAGTGAAGAGTATGTTGATTACCTATAAGTATTGGTCATTTCAGTCATATTATAATAATCAGTCCTCAGTTTAGTTGTAGTCAACTGTACTTGTACCGTCCATGTCGAAAAAATATATAATTGTATAGCCCGATATTGTATTTTAGGCCTTGAGTAAGCCTCGTAGTAAGCCTCCATGTTAAAATAAACTGAGAACTGCTTATACAGGGTGGACTAAGACTAAAATTGGCCGAAAAACACCAGGTACCTTTGTAGTTTATATCAAAAGAAAACAATAATGTTAATACCAAAATGCTGTGAAAGGCTTGGTTTGGCCTCACGACATCCTCAAATTTGGAATTTTTTGTTACAAATATGCATAATAACAAAATTATTTATCGTTGCACAGCAGCTGTTGTATAAATTGAATACTTCTGTAAAGTCTGAAAAGTCTAAAGTCTGTAAAGTCAGTTTTCTCTTAAATTCCATTTAACCAGAATGGTTAGCACTTTAAAACTTTGAATTGAATTAATTCAAATACATTTACGTGTAAGCTTAAAAACCAACAATCCTGCGTTGATGCTATCTAACAAACTCTCCATCCACCGAAGCATCTGACCTTCCAACCAGCCGCCGTGCA
>JARJDQ010021351.1:0-18104 GCA_030264215.1 Geostiba sp. GC000077
GAAACTTGTCCCCAAACGGGTATTGTATCTTCGGCAATTGTCAGTTTATTCCTCTCAATTTAACAACATGCATTGTCAGAGCACACTATTCTATGCATATTTATTCGTCAAACAACCTGATAACGCAATATCGCATACAAAATTTAAGCTGTAAAAAAATTTTCAAAGAGGTATATTTCGAGAACCATTGAGTATTGAACCTTCGTGTATCGGACTTTTCGTCTTGTTATGATGTCCTCTATCACTCATCAAGCTCTGTAAAGCTTTTTTATTAACACCCTGTACTAAGTCATTAAATTAAATTTAAAATTGTGGCGTTATACGGGACCAAAATGAAAAATTAAATTACTATTTTTTCATTGTCTTTACATTTCTGCAATAAAAAGAGGCATGTATTCCCCAGTACGTAGGTTTTATTTGATTTTACCGTTTGTGCAACTACTCCATTATCACAATTGTTATTTCTATGCTGTATCTCAGACACGTCTGTAAAATATAAATGTTCGTGGAGGCGCCGGGAAACGAATGTCTTTCTCCTTTTGAGACTTTGTGCAAGAAAAAAAAAAATATTTTGCATGCTTACATTTTTCTAGAATACATTTTTCTAAAAATGCAATCCCCATGTTTGTGGGAATTAGTACGACCAAACTAGTTATTTTATGCTTATATCTCCTGCACTACAAGTTAACATAATATTTGTGTTAAAGTTGCTTTAGTATATTATACATTTTTGTCTTTATGCTGAATACTTTGAAAATGTTCCAGTAACAATATTTTTCGCAAAGTGCATTATATTTATTGGCGTTTAGTTGAAGTTTGGATGAATGTCTCTTATTGTCAGGCTGTGCGCCGCATGAAATACAAAGTTTTTAAGTTTCAGCGGATGCAACGAACAAGTACATAAGTGCACCACCGCACTAGTGGCACTGGAAATTGTAATAAACTTTACTTCAGCCCCGCTTACGTCTCCATGTCAATGTAGGCGGTGGCGAGCGAGCTTCCGAATTGACAGCAGCCCCGCAGGCCAAAGTTGTGAGTTATGTCGATAGTTTTGATCGCTCGCATTAGATGCAAAGTGCCATATTTCTCCCCGGCGCGCATTATGCATATTCATGTCTTTTGACATCCAACATCCAACATCACAACATGATAATGCCATATGTTCACAATTGAGAAAGAAGTTTAAAGTAAAGACATTTCAAAGGCAAAAGACAACACTGCATGGAATATAATGTCTAGTATCTAGCTAGATATGACAATATGTAACATTGTATGTTGTGTTGATGTACACACAGTGCAGTCAATCTTTGTTTGAGCTTCAAACTGCGCTAGGGGCGCTGCGCCAGGATCGACAGGAGTCTACTTCCAGGAACAACACACACCGCTATTCCCATGGCATTATGGCTGTTACGTGCAGTTTGCCGAACGACGGCGCCATTTTAGGGGGTTTACAGGAGGAGATGAGTGCACAGGTTCACTTGTTATGAGCATCGAAACTGCCATTTGGAAATCTGGCTAGGGCTTGCTATATTAGTTCAAAACCCTTTGACCATTTTGGGCCGTACGTCAGTAACTTCGCAAATTAAATTATAACCTGTTATTATACACACATTACCGACACATAATAATATTTTAGATTGAACGAAACTGAATTTCAAACGTAGAAACGTCTAGTGTAGTAAAAATACGTTTTTGGCGTATTGAAGTGGAGGGAAATATTTGAACTACTAGTGGTGTGGATTTAGGCACCTCTCAATCAGGTCCGAAAGATTTTCAAGTGATTTTGGGCTTTTGAAGGCCGACTTTTAGGTTAGGAGCTTTTAAAAGTTCAAAATTGCATTTGCTGCGTAATTGAGGATAAAAGCATGAAAACAACCACCAACTTCCCCAAGTGGCAAAAAAAGCGCAAATAATTTAATAACGAAGTGAGGTGGAAAATTGAACGCCATGTTGCTGCAGCGCTGTAATGGAGAAAAATTGCCCGGATCTGTTTGCAACGTTTTTAATAGCCTTGTCAAGACGACAGGGCGAACAACTCAGGATGTTGTTGTTGTTGCTGGAGTAAACGAGCAGAGGTTCTCCCCAAGTAATTAGGAAGCAATTTCACCACAAACCCCAAACCACGGGAAATGAGCGAAGGAGTGAAAAAAAAATATTTAAAATATCCAAAGGCATGCAGATGCTCAAGTTTTAGTATTTCAAACTTTTGGATTGAGCTTTCAGTTCTCACCTGGCGTATCTGCCGCATTCCTCCACAATGTCCACGACCCCCTGGGGGCTGACTTTCGGATAGTTGCAACGGCGGAACGAGCTGAAGTACGCATCCACTTTGCCGAGCAAACGACCCTGAAACAAACATCAATAAAATTACAGCCGTTTTTTTTTAAACGTGGAACAAGTTTTACCTAGTTGGTATTTGAATTTTTAACAGATTCATTGCAAGTAGAATCATTTATTTCTATTTTGCTATTTTTTGAGTACTCTTAAAAAGCAATGAAGAATTTGCTTTGTTCCATTAACACCTTTAGAAGAACAGGCAACAGAATACAATCTTTTTGTTTTACTTTTCTTGTAATATTTGAATTTATTTACGTTTTAGTCAAATTTTGATCAAATTTTAGTGGTGTTATTAACACGACTAAAAAAGTGAAATGAAATATAAAAATAAATGAAGTCGATGCAGATGCAAAGTTTCTCAAAGCTTGAAGCTCTTCCAGCTTCGCAAGTAGCAAGCAATATGCCAAGAGATGAAATTACTTTTTTGGCAATAACAATTTTCCGCTCGCTCCTGAAGGAGATCGGAGCACGTAATATCGAGTGGGTAATATTAAGTTTTCATTTGCAGCCATTCTCATCCATCCCTTAATAAGAACAATGCGAAAAGATTCCACGCTTCACCTCAATATAAATTCACTTAAATATGAAGTCTTAAGTTTAATAATGTTAGTTGTTTCATGCATGTTGCAAGGTCCGCTAATCCGATAGCGAGTCATCAGCCGGCGGCTTTGAGCCACTTAAGACCGGAAAGCGTCGCGTTCAATTTGCATAATGAACTTTATCTTATATCCGATAAAAGCATTACCAGCAGATGATCTGGCACCGCTTGGGCGCACCATTGATTTTTGCTCCTCCTCCCTGATGGAGGAAATGGCGAAATTGCGGCACGACGCTATACGCCAACCCTTATGAAATAATTCAAAGGCTGAGGGGGAGGATGCTCATGTGCAGCAAACCGCGTGTATCGCATACCTTCGCTACGGCGTATAAAGACGCGCACAAAAGATCACGAAAAGAGGTTTTAAGGCGAGAGGGGTGGGAGGCGAATGCGGAAAGGAATGTTGCCATCGTTGCCATCGTTGCCATCGTTGCCATCGTTGCCATCATTGCACTCCGGCAGGCAGTCGGCTTGATTGTGATTAAAAGTTTGCAGCCGCTGAAGAATTCAGAGGATACTCTTCATTTGGCCTGATTAAAAATTTCCCTTCGATGGCCGGAGCGGTGGTGTTTTCAAGCGCAAGGCGATTTTCACATACGGCTTTTCAGACTTCTACAAGTCTAAAAGATGAAAAAGAAGTGAAGAGATGTGAAGACGTGAAGACTTGAGACTTGAGTACTAAATAAAAATCGTTATGCCCACAGGGGGTGAACTGAACTAATAATATCGCGAATGTGGAGGCGGAAAGCGAAACTTGAAGAACTGTGCAATATCATCTCGGTTTTCCTTTTGTTCCCCGCAGGACTAATGTGTGAAAAATGCGCACTGTGCGTTCTTCCATCCGCCCCTTCAATATTCCTTCCAATCGCAATTTCAATCGATGTAATTAAACGTCAATCATTTCTTCCCTTTTCTCTTTCTCTGTGCATGCATGTATTTGACATTATAATGAATATTGTACAACGTATTGATTTGGTTTATTTCTTTGATTGTTTCAACACTCGTTGAATACATAACCAAAAGCAATGTTGCCAAGTAGCAAGACAAGTTGATCCGGGTTTCACGCTTCAATCAATCAGCACGGAAAAGAACCCAGCACTGACCAGACGTTTTCGTAGTATATTTCATGTTATCCTATTTTTTAGTTGAGCAGCAAACCCATTCAGGTGTGAATAGTATTGAAGCACTTGCTGCTCAAACTTGTCAAGCGCACCATTGCACATTTCTTTGCAGTTTTAAAAAATCTTCAACCCAGAACTCAGGTTACGCCGTTTCGCAATTCATCAAAATGTTTTTGATTGCATCTGAAGTGGAAAACTCCAACGGAAATATATGACGCAACATAAATATTAATTATCAACGTGTAATTAATGCGCTTTGAGTGTTGATAAATCGACGCCGTCGTAATTAGCGAAGTTGCACATAAATTATCACTGCACACAATTTTATAATTGCTCTTGTACTTTGTGAAAACTTAAAGCTTTTTCTCACAAGTCAGGACTCCGGAGGGAAAACAGCCTTAAGTTGGTATACTTCAAATTTAAAATATTTAAGTACCTTTAGAATTATAAGCAACACAATTTGCTTTAGTTTTCGTATTTATTTTACGCCCCCCCTGGGGTGTATTGTGTTGCTTATACAGGGTGTTAATAAAAATACTTTACGGAGCTTGGTATATACGAAGATCCAATACTCAATGGTTCTCGAGATATACCCCTTTGAAATGTTTATTTACTCCTTCTAACATATGGAAGGCTATTATAATATTCTTTAAAGTAATTATCCAATTAACGCAGTAAAAAGTTAATTCACAAGGTTTTCAAATAATCGTCCATCCTCTAGTATGCACAGTGGAAGTCGTTGGCGAAGGGATCACGGACTCGATTGAATGCAGTTCCATTTCTAATTTGTTCGAAACTTGTCTCCAAACGGGTATTGTATCTTCGGCAATTCCTCTCTATTTAACAACATGCATTGTCAGAGCACACTATTCTATGCATATTTATTCGTCAAACAACCAGATAACGCAATGTCGCATACAAAATTTTAGCTGTAAAGAATTTTTCAAAGAGGTATATCTCGAGAACCATGGAGTATTGAACCTTCGTGTATCGGACTTTTCGTCTTGTTTTGATGTCCTCTATCACTCACCAAGCTCTGTAATTATTTTTATTAACACCCTGTATTAAAATCCTGGTTTAATATGCAAGAGTAAACTGAATTTCAATAAGTTTTTGCAGCCAGCCAATAATAATAAGAAGTTATGAAAGAGTATAATCAACACATGCCACTCGCAATGCACTGCAAGAAGCTTTCATTTCATTTCATTTCATTTCGTTTCGTTACGTTTCGTTTAGTTTCATTTTCACATCACTTCACGTTCCTGGCACCTCACAGTTCAGTTCAGTTCGTTTCGTTGTGCTTCGTTTTCTTTGCCATCGATTCGATTTATTTGTAACTGTAACAGTAACTGTAGGTGGAACTTTACGCGGCGCGCAATCGTCGTTGATCAATGAAAAATGACTCGGCGGAGAGGGTGTTGATTTAACCGGATATTAGCTCGACTTTTTAAGGTTTCTCGGCGTCTCGCGCACATTCATTCAGCATATGTCCCCTCTGCGTGTTCTATTGAAAGAAAAATGCTGTTAAAAAATGCCATCGATTTGTACGAGTTTCGAAACACATTCATAATTGATATTGCAGCGAGGTACGTCTGAAGACATTTAGGTGACGTGGTACCTGGATATATTGATTGAATATCGTTGCCGGCAGCAGGTGAAGCTTAGTAGCGAGTGGAATTCGATGAATATGAATTCGACGTGGGCATAAATATTAATGAACGTCCAAAATGATGATTAGCAATGTGGTTATCCTTGTTTGCCGTTTGGGTTGAAGATGTGCGTTTTGGCTAAATGCCCAGACTGCCGGAAAGTGTGTACGGTGTACATGGATGTTGTTAATGTAGTGCTTGGGCATTATTCAACGTTGTGCCTCTGCTGTGCCCGGTCGCATTCCCTGAGGCGTCATTGCGCTGGACAACCAACCCCCACATGCACAGGCAGGACAAGGAGCAAAGAAGAGATAATGTTGCTGACGGCCATTAGTATGCATGAAAATGGTATCGATGGTTTCAGTGCTGAACAGTGAACGTAATTACTTAGATACTCTTTGATATCAAGTGCATTACTAAACGTATAATATTTCTGAGCTTTCTAAAGGCGCCTTTCCAGTTCGCTTTTAAACGCAGTTTTTTCGCCTTTTTACTGGGTAAACGTCAGATTTCAACAAATCACGTGGCAGAAAATAGTGCAAAAAAGTGTGATATTATGTGAGTATATTAAAGGATATAACTTGTTGGCATTTTGGCGATTAATGATACAACTAATTAAATTCAGGATATCTTAAGAATAGGATTTGATATTAGGGAGGAATGTAGTAGGAAAAAAATTCTTCAGCAAAAAACTGTGTTAAATAAGCAATTTTTGATTTTTAACAAATAATTTCAAGTATCTTTATATTATAAGATAACCATATAAGTATTAATTACATAAATACGACTTTGATGAAAGAACAAAGACATTAATTTGAGGATAATTTCAAATTAAATGGCTAGACTTAAGATTGTTGTCTAGACATGTAAATTCTCTAAAAGGAGAGTTTTTGAATAAATGTTTTATTGCATTTTTATAATCATTTAAAACAGAAGAGTCTTTTTACTGAAATTGGTAGCCTCATGAGGATAACATAGTTAAGGGGGATGCTGAAAAAAAAATTGCAAGAAAAAATTAGGATATTGTTCTTTTATCCGAGATACAGTGCAGTAAAATTTCATTGTCACCTTTGTTTCTAATTATTCTTTTGTTTTAATTTAAAGTGCATGTATAATGTATAATCTTACGACTACTCTACCCGATCACGGGTGTGAGACTGTCTTTCCACCGGATTACTTACACTGTACACATTTTCGTGTAATTGATAGTGTAATTGAAAAAGTAGTTAATTTTTTAACTATTACAAATGACATTTTTAATCCATTCGCAAAATCGTAGGAGGAATTGATTTTTAAACAAGCAAGTTTTCAAATCTATATTTTTACACTCAGGATTTTAACTTTAGAATTTAATTCCTCCTACGATATGGCCAGTGGATCAAAAATTTCAATTGGAATTGATAACAAATTAAATCTGTATCTCAGCCATTCTATTAAAATATTTTCTTGTAAAATATATAAAAACAAAAAAAAATTCCGGTATAGATAATAGCCAAATAGTTCCTTAAACCGAGCTAATATGTAATCCAACTAATGCGCATAAATAAATTAATAGCAGCGTAAAACGAAACTTTCGTGCTCCTTCGCCTCATGACCGTACGTATATTAACCGGCATTCATATTGAATGAACATCCATTAAAACTTTTTCCCTTCTCAGCTCACTGAGTAACAAACACGCTGTCACGCTGTCAAACAAACAGCTTCCAACCACCAGAAAATACTCCCCACAGATTTTTAATGACAAATTTTCCAGCCAATAAAAACGCATTAATTGCCAGCGTAAATTGCGGAGGCGCCGGACTGACGAATGTGAACGACCGTTGGATAATTACGTCGTTCGCGTGCCGATTTAAACTCATCATCGGGGGCGGGCGATAATTAGCACTGGCTGCTGCATAATCCCATGACCGGGCCGGGGAAGAGAGGTGGAGGTGAAAAAGGGGGCGGTTGAGATCCTCAGATCCTTCGCGTGGCTTTGGTTTATAGGGAGGCAAGCGACGTTTATGCGACAAGAAATTCACTTCTATTAACAGAACAATTAAATTTTATACGCGGGTAAAATTTGGAAGCGGCGGCAGGGAGGCGGCAAGGAGCGGGAGGGCGGCGATTCATAACACCGGAAAATCGCTTAATTTTAAGGAATTAGACGCAAACGCGCGTAATAATGCTCCCAACGGAAAACAACCCTTATAAAATAAATAAAATGAACGAAAATAAGAGGGTGGTAAAAATAAAAATCTTAACATTTCTTTATTTTCCTAAAAGTATTCCAGTTTTTTCGTTCGTTTGCACATACTGTATATTAAAATGATGATCCCACAAACACGCCCGCCAGGGGGTGACTTCATATTTAAGTCCCTCGCTATGCTGTCTGGAGCGGAACGCCGAGATAATTAGCCGGTTTTGAAGCCGCCCGCGAAATCTGGTGGTGTGCACCCCCACACTTGAAGAGATCCTCAAGCATGCGCCTCTGAAAGCCACTCGAAATGTTTCCGCTATTGTGTGTAGAGGAAGCGCGCAATTTGCGCGCAATTCGGACGCAAATTTCGCTTCTGGAGAATCAGCCTTCTGTGCACCCCTTCGCGAATCTAAACCCCCTTCGGACGCCCGACAATTAATTTCGCCAAGGTGTGGTCGCCATTTTACTCCCTCACTCTCGAGGATTGCATTAATTAAACGGAAATGTCCAGAATCCACCCCCCTACGATCAGAGCTAAACATTTATATCTTTTAATTATTCATATCTAGCGACGTGCGAACATTTTAATTACGGCCCGAACCAAAATTTACGACTTTGTGAAATATCGCTGGTGCTGAATAAATGTGATTTGGCTGTGTTTGACGCAGGTTGAAGAAATGACAAGTGCATGCAAATGTAAATATTTGCGCACGGCGTGCCGGAAATGCTACGATGGGTGGGCTACTGCATTGTCGGTTGAGGCCGACATTGTTTTTCCGGCGATTGATCACACGCAAATGGGTAAATCGGTCGAATTCAGCGAATTTTTAAAAATTACAGAAACCTGTATTTCTACCGGGTATTCCAAGTTAAATGCGAACCTCTGTTTTGTATAGAAATACTGTGAATTTAAAAAAACTATGTTAATAAAAGTTGTGTAGAATTTGAAGGCGCACAACTTAAAATTATTTTCAAGTATACTGGGTGCTACACAAAACAGATATTACAAAAATAAATTTTTTATTCACAGTATTTCTATACAAAACAAAAGTTCGAATTTAACTTGGGACACCCAGTATATCTACTAAAAAGAGGCTCTACAGATGTCGTTACATGAAAAGCGTCATATTTTAAAATCTAAAAATTTAAAGCTCTAGATAGCACTAATGAAGGTGTTGGGAATTGCGGGGTGAGAAGAGTGAAAACTTTGAAAACTTGTCCTGGGGGCGGCGTGACAGCAAAGTGTCCAAGTTACGCTCGCACTCGGACGTGACACGATTGAACAATTACGCCGCCGTTCAGTATTTACAGCAAGCCGGAAAAATCCCACCCCTCGTGTCCTCATCGTGTCTAATCACCCCACGAACCGCCGCGAGGCTAAAGCTTCGATCGCACGTGTAATGAACGATGGCAACCACGCGGCCAAGCACGCAAGTGACTCTTCGTGTGACTTCCGACTTCGTCAAACCCCCCGCTGGGGGGGTGCGTCGCAAAAAGAACAATTATATCGAACAAAGCGGGACAAAGTGACGACTTAATTGCAAAGTTTTACCTTTTCGCTACGGCCGGCAAACACTTTTATTCTTCTGCTCGTCGGCTCTTTGGAGTTTGGGAAACGGGCGGAAAAGCCGTTCGAACAATCATCATTACCGTGTGACACGATCTAAGATGAAGTAATCCACGCTTAGCTCAAGGGGGATGTCAACGTGCGTTTTCGGGAGGAGGGAAAATCTTCGTGGAGGAGAAAACAAAAGTTGCGCTAAGTAGCTTTGGTTCAGGGTTCAGGTTCAAGAAGGGGTGGTTTTTGACGGGAGACGAGAAATATAATGGAAAAGCCACTTGAAATTATCTCACGCACGCGATCCAAGTCACCATGGCTTTATTCCAATGTTTATCAACATTTTTCAAGGCGTAAATAACAAGAGTATGGAGGTTTCGCATACTTTGCATTTCGAAAGTAGAAAAGTAGAAGGCCTTATAAATTCAGCTCGCTTGAGTTGTGGCATAAACTCGACAGGAGCTGTACGCTTGGTTGCAGCCATCGTTCCCAATGAATATAGCGATTTTTCATAAGTTCTCTTCGCTCATGTCGAAAAACGCATAAAGTTGATCCGCAATACACGCACAACATACTCCAAAACACAGCAGAAGAACCCCGAACACAGAAAACTCAAAGATATTGCTTTTGTTGGGCACAGATTTTTATATCTTTGACAACCAAATTGATTCCGTTTGGCAGATTCATAAAACACGGAATGTACAAACCGTATTAAATGTGCTGTAACTTGGTAGACTTAATTTTTGAATTTGTACACGTAGACAACTTGTGTGTTTTCCGCGGGCAAGTTTTACAAGTGAATTACACTTAATTCACTGGAGGCAGAGCAAAGTTCAGTTAAAGACGTAGTCAGGTGTTTTTGCCGCTTGCGAGAACACTTTGTACCCACCCACCAAAACGCACAAGTTTTAATACTTAAGCATAACTTTGTTCATAATCCTCTTTGCTGGTTCCTCATCCCCACTCCAACAACTCCATGTTTCCTTCAGTGTGGAGGGTCTGGACTTTCTCTACGCTTTATTAAAATCAAATATCGTTCGGATTTAAAAATTCAACAGCCCCTCAAACTTAAACGCGGCCTTGCTGCTGCTTGATGAAGCTGCCCGCCAGAAAAGAGAGGGAAAAAGTTTCAAAGTGAATGTAAGCACCGCAGGAAAAATATGCAACGGGATAAAAAATGAACACCGCGAACAGAAAGAAAGCAAATCTAACTTTTTCCCCGAGTAGCTGCGGTTGTTTGACTTTCGCTGCTTTTGAAAGGGGTGGGGGGCGGATGGGGATGGAATCTGGTCACGTGTCACGTGGCATGGTGCGTGCAGGCACGAAGCACCAAGGACCATGATGAAATGCAGCGCACCAAATGAAATATAGATGCGCGCCTCAGCAGCTGGAGCAGTGTTGATCCTGACTTCCGATTTGGCTGTGGTGCTGAATAAATATTAACTGTGGAGCGTATGCACCTGGAAAGTGTGAGATAAAAGCAAGTCGAAAGTTAATTTAAAATTGAAGTAGGTTAATATTTATTAATTTTAAAAGCAAATGAAAGAAAAGTTATACAAAAATAAGTTCTTTAGGTTTAAAGATTTTATTTGTATCTTATTCCAAGCTGCTAAATTCTTGAAGATTAAACTTTAACTATAGACTATTTATTAACAAATTTGTTGAATTGGTCTGATCATACTATACCGGATGTTCCAAGTTAAATTCGAACCTCTGTTTTGTATAGAAATACTGTGAATAAAAAAAAAAAACTGTGTGAATGATATTTATGTTGAATTGAGAGGAGCACAACTTAAAATTATTTTCAACTATACTGGGTGCTACACAAAGCAGATATTACAAAAAATAACATTTTCTTAAATGCAATGATATAATTTTGAAATTATATTTAGATGTATATCTCAATTCTAAACAACTTTGTTATCAAATTTTATTTTATCTGTTAGTTTTCGAAATATTTCAAGTTTTATTTGTAAAACTACAATTGCATGCCTTCAGAAAAAAAAATCATTAAAACTAAAAAGACAAACAATAGTTTAGTGGTTAAACATAGTTTAGTGGAATTTATTCACTTAATATCATTTCAAAAGTATCATTCCATTTAAGAAATGTTATTTTTTGTAATATCTGCTTTTTGTAGCCCCCAGTATAGTTTTTAAGTTTTGCGCCTCTCAATTCTACACAACTTTCATTAAGATAGTTTTTTTTTGAAATTCACAGTATTTCTATACAAAAAGACATTCGAATTTAACTTGGGACAATCGGTACAGTGGAGGCGCCGGGAAAGACATATGTTTCTTCATTTGAAACTTTGTGCAAGAGAAGAAAATCGCATTTAACATGCTTAGATTTTTCTAGATTTTATTATGTTAAAATGGTAATATCAACGAATAAAACATTTAACCCCTTGTCTGTGTGTCCGACCTAAAAATCTATTTCTCCTGCACATCTATTCGTACACACTAGGCGGACCGATATTTATACTCCGTTTAACGTAACCTAGCCGATTCTGTGTATAATTCCGTCATTGTCTTAAACATTGTCAACATACTAAATTGCCCTGACACAACAGAGGCAGTTTACGGTGAATGCAGTATACCCGGTTTATCTCTTTTCAAATTTTATTTAGTGCACTAGGGGTAGTAGTAGTATTGATTTCACAATAATAATAATCAAAATAGGGAGTAATCAAAATTAGTAGTACCACGAAATGCGCGAAGTGTAAGATTTTAATTAAGGATAATTAATAACGTCTGCGGGTCGTAAGAGCAAATAGCACATGACTGAATGGCGTCACCGCCGACGTGTTAACGCCATGTTAGACCTGCGGGCGGATGGGGAGCGCACGGCGCAATGGAACAAGCGTAATATCCACCGCCACCACCATCGTCGGTGCCGCCGTTGTCGTCTGAGGAGGTGTGTATTACAACACTATTTATAGGCGTAATTAACCAACTCGGCAGGAGCAGGAGCAGGAGCGCCGCCACTGCCAGCAGCAATAATGTGCGCCAGTGTGGTGCAATAATACAGCAACGTCAGATCGAAGCGCATACATTAATTACTATTCCCTCGATGGTTGCACGTCTGTAACACCAATACTACCAAATGTTACCCCAATAGACTTAGAATAGAGCAGATATATACTGGTATAGCATAGGATTATGTAACTATGTAGAAAAGGTAGAAAACGTATAAACACATTGAAGCAGCTAACAGTATTGTGTGAATGTGGAGGCGCCGGGCTGAGTCCTAATGGACTCTCGGATTAGTTCGAACTAGATGCTTGCACGGCTCGCTCTTTAATCGTGTTACGAATATGCGTTGAACCCCTTACTCCATTAATTCTAACAATGTTTGTTTAAGGACATAAAATATTTACTAAAAGCGATGCATTTTCTGGATCCCATCAAAAAGATATTTGTAGATTAAAACCTAGTAAAGTCTTGACAAAAGTGGCAAAAACACTAAAACCACGCGCGCATCTTTAAAAGGAGCGCAATATAATGATGACGATGATGAAAGTAGTAAAAGTGTTGAGAGGAAAAGATTTCGCTTGGAAAAATCACGTAGCGGCTGAAATAAAGCGCTCTTCTACTATAGGTACTTGCAACATGAAAAGCTTATGAGGCCATGATCGTTGGATATACAAAGCGCTATGGAAAACTACACAACTCACAAAAACCAATATTCATCAACTCTGTGCTCCTTCGTTAATAAAGCAAGAGTCATAAATCAATGACACAGCAGGTACTATGAACTTCCAAACTTAGATGTAAATTTAATCTTTTACGTGGGCCTTGCCTACACGTTATGTTATGCATGTGATTTTTTTCATCTTATTTTAAGTTTATGAATTTCTTAAAACGCACGATGCACTGGGTGGGTTGAGCAAGGCTGGTGAATAAGCGCGAAGTGCTTTTATGCACTGAGCGTGGAGGCGCCGGGCGCGTATATAAATTTGATAACGGAATAGACGATCCACTCGGCTGCCGAGTCTTAAAGTAAGTAAATCTGAAGCACTATGCCCATTAGTTTTTAATACACACTTAACTTCGCTGTGTAATAATGTTTTCTATTTTTGGATTACAAAATTGATTAATTTGTCAGAAATAACCGCTCACATTTTTTCAGACGTTAAATCATACGAAAAATAATTACTTTCTTACAGGACATCGCACTAAATCTCTATTCATATTCGACCCTGAGGCACTGACTTAGAGCATAGTTCAAAATCCCATTATCATCGATATGGGCCACGATATGCTGCGCTTCGGAGCGCGTGAGAGCGGTGTTCGATTTTCCCTCGCGCATTTTAAACGCATCCATTCTGTGCCGCCCTGCGCTGTGCGGCATCGTCATTCTATAAAGCGCGAAGCGCGAACATGCTCATCGACAACGCATGAATATCAAGTGCGATCCTAAATTCATACTTAACACCCATCTGGAATGGTGGAATAGATAGCGCCATTATGAACCTTGCACGCTGCACAACTTTCTACTACGGAGATAACTCGTAAAACGGAGATAAAATTAAACTAATGGTGGAGATTCCTGATAGTTAGTGTCAAAACCAAGCGGTTATCAAACATTTGAATATCTCATATTACTTGCATCATTTGGCGACGGTACGAATTTTCAAATTAATTTACCTTCACTTTCGTCTTACTTGAGCTTTCGTCGAAAGAGATATAAGCAAAAAATGTGGATTGCATTTTTTGCAACAACGCGTTTATTTTTACTAAACTCAGAATGACTCAAAATTGAGAACAACCACGATTATGACATTAGTATCATTGGGAAGAGCATGAAATTTTCTTTAATTTGATATATTTCACAGTGCATCTATAATGCAAGAACAATCAAATACATAACGCTCATTGACAAGAAAGACAAAAAATTATTTTGAATAATTAATTGGCAATTTTCAATGAGCAATAACTCATAAACTTACATAATTGTGAAACAAAATTTTCATATTGGTAAGTTGGCAAATTTCATGTCCTTTTCAGCGATGCTATTAAATGTTCAAAATATTAACAATTTCATTACGTAATCAACAACTGTATCACCAAAAATACGTCTGTTAAATAAGAATGTTTGTGGAGGCGCCGGGAAACGTACCGTGTACCGTGTCGAAAATCTTTTAGAATGATATTATCCATTGTCTCAGTAATATGAAGACAAGGCTTAACCAATGGTTACTTTGGTTAAATTTTCAAGCAAGTTAATGTCATTCTAAAACATTAAATTAATTAAAGAGTACTACGTTTTGACGTCAATAGACTCTATTAATGTAATTGAAACGATTTTATATTACTATTATTTTTTATCACAAGTTATTCTTTCGTCGTTCTGGCAAAATTCCATTTAGATTTTACGCAATAAGGACAAAGAAAAAAATAGGGAAAAAAAGCGTTTTGCCATTGTTCATAAGGACATTAGCAGACACCAGACATTAAACTCCACTCATTCTGATGTCGTGACTATGTGATTTCATTTTTGTATTTTCCGTAGTTTGTCGCGCAATATTTCCCGCCGCATCGCAAACGAGTGGGGTGTAAGTAAGTGTGCGTTGTGCGTGGGGGATGAAAGCATGAAAGCAAGAGACATTTAGTTATGGCTGGTATGGCTCCGAGGTATAAGCTTGTAGTCCTTCGTATCCGTCGTAGAGCTGGGGAAATTATCAGCCGGCGTGAACCGAAAAGCGGAAAATAAACGAGGGGCGATTTTTCTTCTCGTCCTCGTCCTTTCTATTGCGTTTTTTTGGGGATCCTGGTGAGGACATACTTTTTTACACCTCGGAAGCCTGTCCACTGTGAAATATACACAAAACTTTTGTCTTCAGGTTTAACTTTCAACATTTCGTCAAAGCTCACGTGCTTTCATTTTTCACAAATACAATCATCAAAAAATCACGCAAACATTATAAATTAAAATAATCTATTTCATTTTCTTATTGAAGTTGGAACAATTTTCTATTTTATGACTCTGGCTGTCTGAAAGCTGAGCTTTTTGTAGGCGCTATGCAAAAACCGCGTCGCATAAGTCATAAGCGTCTCTACATCCATTGTCTTTCGTCCCCTCTGCAACATATTCGGGGATTTCGCTTCCAAGCTATCGTCCTTCCGAACCCCGCATATTTATTATTTATTTTGCATAAGCATAAATATCCATTTTTTTTTTCAGCTTGCACGCGTTTCGCATTAGCCTTCATAAATATTAAAAATAAAACATAAAAAACGATAATTTACAATGCGACGATAAAATGTCTCGGAAAGGAAATTTATGTGTAAACCAAAGTAGAAACACATATTTTATGATTTTCATGGTTTTCATTTTGGAAATCAACGCATCAAAAGCCCAAAAAATGACCCAAACTTCATACATGTGTATGTTTAGTTGCCTTCATAAAAATATAAGAGCGTTGAAAAAAAAACAGGAGATAAAACTTGTAAAGAAAAAAGAAGTATAAAGTGTTATAAATCGATCGAAAAGACATTAAAAGTAACTTTTCCATTTCATCGTCACGCTTTTTATGTCTGCGCTGTCCCCAGTGCAGTATTACCCTGTTCTAGAGACTATAGTATTTTTTTTTTCTCGTGAATGCTCTGCAGTCTCTGGTTTTAATAGTTTTATTTTGCTCCGGTCGGTTTGCTCATTCGTCATTCCGGATTGTCTCTGCAGTCGCCAAGTCAAAGTTTGCACTCATTTCCAATTTCCCTCGTCGTCGCACATAAAATGCCTGCGCAGGAATATCGGAATATAGAATATCACATGTCGTTCTGGGGCCGACTTGATCATCATCCCTTTGTGTGTGTCAATTTCATTTCGTCGAAGAGGGGAAAATATTCGTATAGATAAGATACGAATATTGCAATGCATACAATAATATTTGATAGTTCCATTCCTAGCGAAGGGAAAAACAATAGATAAAGTATGTGTGAGGGGATGGAAATGTGAATAATTCACGCTGAAACTGAATTTCTGGATTTAAATTTTGCGCTCGAGTAAATGTAATCTTGCGTGATTTCTATCCGCTGCGCGTTGGTTGCTTTTTGCTTCGTGAGCGCCTCCAGCAGTGGCGGCGGTAAATTAAATTCGTCAACGAATTCACACATCGCCAAACAAGTAAATTGCATCGAAAATTATGGGATTTCGAGCGGCGGCGGCGGCTGCGTGATGTAATGACGCGAAATTGTCGGTAAGTCTACGGCGACAACGCTCCCGGAGGCAATCCGCATTTCCGCGCGTTTTCATCTCGCCCAGCGTCCCGCCACGTAATTTAATCAATCGATCCGATAAATCGATGCGCACAGATGGATAAGATGGATAACTTAAGTCGCGACGCAGCGGAGCGATTTCGTAAATTATCGTCCATAAAACTACCCCCCTCGTTGCAATTCCTTCCCCGCCACGCACCACAAAGTGATACAAACCTATTGGGGCAGTGCACAAAACAAGCAAACAGGGAAACAGAGAAAATTGGCTTTTAAGGAATTTGAGGAACACTTTTTGGAGGTTTTGAGGGTGAAAGGCTTGAGTTACGGATATTGCAAGCGTATAAAGTGAGAGATCTCTTGACAACGCAATCGCGCGCGACAAGCGCCGCCGAAATAAAGGATTGACGGTCATTCGTCTTGCGCACCACGACACCATCCCTCCAACCAGCAAGGACACGAATTATTCACCCAGCTACTTATACTTTCTCCGCGTTCAATTTCAACTTTAACTTTCAGTTTAATCTTGCTGAGCTTGGGCTAGAACTCAGTTTTAATCGAAATCAACCTCAAATTGAGTATGTGGAGGCGCCGGGGTTATATGCACAATGAACTTGCATTGTTAGTACTCAACCCGTCGGTTCCACCACTCTGGTATGTTAGTGCTGGTTAGTGCTGTTGGTCGACAAAGGAATATTCAATTAATGAGGAAGGAAAACCTCGTTAGACCGCGAAATGCCCAGATTAACATCTAAAATATAGATTTACTGTTCAGCGTCAGGAGCAATGAATGTGCACCCGTTCGAATTGCCTTGATGTGGTGTGGTGGACTTAAGTATTCATTTAATCAAGGCAGCCGCCAACATGGATAATTCCATGTTTGTGTTTATCTAACAACGATCAACTACAGGTATACAGGGCTGCAATATTGATGTAAGAAATTATCTAAATTGAAATATATTTTTTAACCTCATTGGAAAAGTAAAAAGAATGTTAAGTTGGCTGTACGTAAAGCACGGCTGAAATTTAGTGTTTTTTGTTTGCTAATATACTTTATTTGTGCCACGCGGGGAAAATATTGCGCCATCTATGAATATCACTCCAAATTTGTAATCGTTTCCCGCCTTTCCAATGCTTAACCTCCAAAATACCAAATACGTCAAATACGTAACAAGCTTGTTTGAAGTATTTGAAGAGGTTTCAATGGTATCAGCTTCTGGTATCAGTATCGACAGTATTATAGAAAGTGATAGTGAACCAAGTCATATTATGGATTATGAGCAATAAGAGGATACTCCCAGTGCAAAGAAGAAAGCAAAGTTCGCAGACTTTTTAAATGTCAACCAAGTGAACCGTACTGATAAAGAGGCGAATTGCAAAATATTGAATAAAAAAGTTGTTGATCGGGATTGAAATCGATTTGAATTCAAAACGATTTCAAGTC
>JARJDQ010021365.1:0-13370 GCA_030264215.1 Geostiba sp. GC000077
CCACCTATATACGTAATGTATATAAGTGGAAAACACCTGGCAACAAATATAAATTCAATTGATCTGAAATGCATTGTTTTCAAAGCCTCCATATTGATAGGAAATCATTGTTTTCGACTATGGGAGCAGATAAAATGTTATTTATATGGACTCAGCACTCTTTTCAAACGCCTCCCCTCATCGAATATGCTATATGACTTTCCAATGCACAATTGTACCATAAGAAACAAATGGGTGGGGGAAGTCAAGTGTTCTTAAAAGTGTTCTTTTGAAAAAAGTTAAATTAAGCGTTGTATAAATGATTAGATTTATAATCAGAAATTGCGTCATTAACAAAAGTCAAAGCACTTCCTGGCACAGCTTCCTTGCTTGCAAAACTCGTTAGCACGCGTTGCCGTTTGATTGCGCGCCGCTGCGGTCGCGAGAAAGAGGCGGCGGCGGCGGCGGTGGAAAATCAGCCGAAAAGGCAACGCATCGACAATGATTTATACGTCGTCATAAATCATTAATAAAGGATCATGTACTCAAGTTTAATTGCGACGGAGCACGGGTGCGCGGAGCCGGTGCCGCCCCCACCCCAGGGCTGCCGCTGTTGCGCCAGCCGACGCCTAACGATGTAGCCGCCGCCGCCACGCCATGCCGGTTCGCGCTCGCCTGACGCCGGATTTATTATTGTGCTTTTTGTTTTCGCGATCCGCCGCAGTGTAACAAAACTATGCGTCCGCCGCCGCCTCGAATTCGATGGCGCAGCGATACGTTTTTCTATCTTTCTATCACTGTATCTTTAATTATCCGGAAAAGTAATTGGTAACCATTTTTTCCTCGGCGATGCGGGAACGCGAATGGCCTAATGGCGAGCTCGTGATTTCCAGAAATGCAATTAATTTGCTCTTGCTTTGCGTGGAAGATAGATGGCGGTGAGGCAGCAAAAAATTATGTACGTTAACCTAACCAATCTTGTGCGCCGTCCAAGCATGAAAGTTTAAAGCAACGCAATTCAGATGCTTATGTATAGTTTATTATCAAACATTTTCTGTGCGCATAAAATTGTAAAAGCTTTTCTAATTGAATACCCTGTTGCTTCGCGTGCTTTCGATTATTAAATCGCTGTACGGCTGTGGGCTGCCTGTCGGAAGACGCAAATTATTAAAATATTCATTCCGCTGGAGAGCGCGCGCCATATAACTGCCGATAACTACCGAATGAAGCCGGCAGGAAAAACGCGCGTTTTAAGCGTGTGAACTTTGGAGCGGAAATACGTTGCGAAAAAAGGGCCACGAGGAATCCGCACATTTCTGTGAATAATGCGTTCGGGAATATAGAGAATATAGAGAACAGTGGAGGCGCAGCTAATATTTTAGACAGCAGCCTGCTGGAAGCGAGCTTCCGGCGGCGTGGCGTGCCAGTCGTAGCCATAGTACCGGTCTAGTCCATGGTGGCGACAAGAATGGCAAGCGACGATATCTAGCAGAGCTGATGAGGCAGCAGGAAGGTATGCACGAGCAATGAATATATTATGAACAGGTTGTAGATACGCGCCGCGCTTACCTTCTCGACGAGATTTATACCCCATTTTTCTTTGCGCATATTTTGACGAACGAGAGAGCTTTCCAATGGAAATGCCCGAAAGCACATAATATTGTAAATGGGATTTTTTTTAGGTTATGGAGCATAAAGCAAGGTATTTGAATAACCAACTCACAGAATCCGCTATGTTTATTCGAAAATGTTTAACGGTAGCTGGTGCCACCTACAGTTGAAACTCGCAACTATATTTCATGCATGCTGTCACCGACGCCACCTATTATTGAAGATACGGAACTATTTTTTACCGTCCGCAAAATAAGGTGGTAATCAACAGCAATTTTAAGTTCGTATTAAACCACTGCACTTCACCTTGTATAATTCCGACTCTCTTATCACACGCAAGGATGGACAACTCTATTAATAGTGCAGATATCCCCAATTCAAGATTTTACGCAAAGTTCAAAGCGATGTACGCTTGTGGATAGTATCACCATTACTGGTTCGATCTCCGACCGTTATTCCCTTATTGGATGCACCTATAAAGCGACTTTCCACTCGGCGCAGGCTGGCGCGAGACTAGAGTCGATGCTAGGGGGTTTTTGCACGACGTTTTATTGCCACCGTCGAAGATTTCCAGCAACAATTTCGCTCCCAGCCACCGTGGGAAGCGCACAGCCCGGCGCCTCCACGGCGACACTATAGTGCTATAGTGGCCATAATCATGAAAGCTCGGGAAAAGCTGCTAGGTGATGTTAAGAATATTAGTGCTCTTCGATATTCTCCCCGCCCGCATTTGAATTGCAGATTGTGTCTGTGAGCTGCCTTTATTTTTTTTGCAGCTTTTTTGGGCGGGCTATTTTCCGGCCACATAATTCGATGCAATTTTCCGCATGTAAATACGCTCGAATCCATAGTTGAGCGGCCCGGAGTACTGGCGAAGCGATTTTCGAAGAAAGCAACCAAACGGATTCGATCACCGACTCACCGAGGAGTCCACCCCGACGATACAATATTTACCGCCTGTTGTGGGGTGTATGGGTGGAAAACTTCCAAGGCGTCCGAAGGCTAAGGGCTGCGCTTTCAGCGAGTCACGAACCCAATGGGGAATATGTTGACTTTGGCCAATATTTCGCACTGCATGCTTTGAAGAAAAAGGCAATATGAATATTTTATTCAAATCTGTGGGTAGCAACTTGCAATTTGCAGGGCACTGCGTCAAATTTGTTCTAATAATAGCTTTCAGATTAAATTAGTCGTGGTTCTTAGGTTAGGATGGTATCTTTTTGACGTACAAAAAGGCTTGCAAAATCTGGCGCCTCCACCAACATTTTAATTTTACAGATGTATTTTTGGTTATACATTTGTTGATTACGTAATGAATTTGTTAACTTTTTGAACATTCAATAGTATGGCTGGAAAGGGCATGAAATTTGCCAACTTACAATGATTTCACAGTAAGTAGGTTAATGAGTTATTACTCATTGAAAATTGACAATTATTTTTTCCAAATTAAGTTTTGTTTCTCTTGCCAATGATTGTTGTTGCATCTTACATGCACTATAGAATATATATCAAATAAAAGGAAATTTCACGCTTTTCCCAATGATATTAATTTCATAATTGTGGTTGTTCTCATTTTAGAGTTATTGTGCGTTTAGTATATAAAATCACGCTGCCAAACTTCTATTTTTTGCTTATATCTCCTGGAGTACAAATGTTTTCGATTAGATGGTTGAAGCATTGACACTTGGTATGTGGTATTCCTTCCAGCGCCCTCTATCGGATCGAATTGAGGGGTGCGTGCGAAACTCGCGCGGTGTTGTGGGCGCTCGCACTCGGAATAAATTAAATTAAACAAGACCAAAGCGACTCTATATTCACGCGGAATTAAATCGAAATGGGCTCCGCTAACAGATATTTCCCATTGCGACACAATAAAATTCATCACGAATTCAATCGACGCACAATGCGCAAGCTTTCCGCTCTTCCTCTTCGTGGCAACGGTGGCGGCGGTAGGGGTTACATGTATTTAACGAAATCTGCGCTTTGGGACTGGCGAATCCTGTGCCTCGTGTGGCAAGTTGATTTTTATTTGCGTTTTAACGAAATACGCATTTCGCACTATTTACAATTTACGCAATTTACGCTAGCAACATGATCGATTTAGGATTTGAATTTATTTGCCAATAGGCGATGTTGCATCGTTGCATGGGAACTGTAACTCGATTGTGTACCCGAGTGCAATTTGTCCACTGTGCGATCACATTTGATGATGTATTAAAGCAGCAATAATCACTTTATTATTACACTTTATTAACGAACGCAAAAAGCTGCAAATGGGTTTAGTTTCAGCGCGGGAATCATGGGAATAAATTATTAGTGTCGAGCTGTTCGGAACTAAAGTTGCAATTTAAGAAATTCTTGGAGAAGAGACTCGCTGTTTGCGTTTGTAAATCGAATGCTGAAACGCCGCACTCAACTAAAACCCAAGCGGGTGAGAACCATCCCTTAAAAGTATCCATTTCACTTAAACGCTTTTTATTTACACAAGCAACCAAACTCCCGGCGTGAAGTGTGCGGCGGAAAAGGAGCAACCAGTAAAGTTTTTGCAATCGTTCTGAGGTGGGCTGGTGGCGCGCACTTTAATCTTTACTCCACCGCGCAGCGCTCGGTTTACCTCAGATCCTTCAAAAAAACGCGCGCGGAGTTTACGAGTTGGAGTTCTTCAACTAACTGCGCAACATTCGCATCCTGCTTGTGGGGTAGTAAACCAAAACTATCCGCCGCGTCGAATTCATCAACAAAGTGAGTAATAACCAGCTATGGACATTCAAAAAATTCAGTCCGAATAACATTTTGAAGGCTTGGCGTATTTGAACATTTTCTACCTTTATAGTCGGCGCATCTGCCCCCTTTCATGTTTCCTTCGTGTTTTTACATAAACGACTTCAACCCGCACGCGTTATTTAACGTTTTGCATCATAACATGTGCGGCGGGCGTCTTTTTACAGCATTAGGCCCGTCCCGAGTTTGCAAAGGCAAACGGAGTGAAAAGGGGGTGCGAAGTGCTTTGCCTAATGTGCACCGCCGCCGCCGCCGCCGAAAACAGCACGCAAAACTATACGCGCGTCCCACCCTAATGCCATAAGCTACATTAAATTGACGGAAAAATTGATAAAAACGCTCGATATAAATCACAATACCTTTTGGGAGGGAAAACTTTCCGTGAGGGCGGCACGCGCGTGCCGTGCGTACGTGCGCTTGGTTAATCATCACCCACAACCGCCAGCGCCACCGCCGCCGCCCACGAAGGACCTATTGTGCGCCCGCATTAATTATTTAAAAAGCTTTTTGTCTGATTTTCAATGGAGCGGACCCAACGCTCTCCGCACAAGTTTAACTTTTCACATGCAAACTTTCATTATGCATTAAACACTTCATTTATTAGCTTAGGTCTTTTTGTATGTCACGAAATAAAACTGTATTTTCCCCACTAAACTTAAATTTAATCCCACTAATGTGCTAATGGAATGAAAAATGACACAACTAATTTGAGCATCGTGCCGCAATATTTTTATATTATTTTAGAGGTGGGCTAGCAAATTATTTAATGAAGACAAATTAGAAATCCCTTTCATGGTTGCTGCGGGAAGAGGGAAGATTTATGCTCCTCGTTTTTTTTTTCGGCGCCGCCGGCGGAAAGAAGTCTATGCGTGCTCTTAATTTTTTAATTAAAAACGCTCGCTGTCGCCGACCGAAAGCTTTAAAACTTTCGTTTAGTGTCCGCGCGGTTTTATAGTGTCGCCCTTCTGGCGCTTTTTGTAATAGACAACGGACTATGCCAAAGCATAAAACTGTGTCAAGCGTATATCATAGATGGCAAAAAGAGGAAATTAAGAACTAAATACAAACACGACGAACCGTGTGGATCCATTAAATTTATAATCAAGTACACGCGGATTAAAAATTCAAGTTGGATGGGGTAAAAGTTTTCATGTCGTCATGTCGCCAAGGCTATCGGAAACTGACGTTTGCTAGCATCCATGGGTGAATGATACTGTCTGGTGGTGCGGTGTTAATAAGATTACGAAAGTTGTTGAAGACCAACGCTGGAACACGACAAATCAGCCTTTCGGGCCGCTCTTATTACCAATTATAATTATCCTCGTCCCTTGCTGGCCCGGGCAGCGCCTGCTGCGTGGATGCATCCAATTTCAGAACAACATCCGACGCATAGCGAATGCCCGGCGCCTCCACCGCAGTGGACGTGCCCGTTCGCCGACCACGCTGACAGAGTGCATCTTCAATATCAGAAGTAATTGAACCACTTTGCGGTCAAGCAGGTCGCGCACTTCTACGCTCGAAATTACTACATTCGACCCGGGTGCGGGTCAAGCGGGTCACCCGATGATTTATTGTCTTCTGGTACACAAATACGTCGTATACAAGTTTCTGCAAATTTCAAGGAAAATTTTTAGTGACTGTATTTTATAGTCAAAATGAAGAATTACGGATTTGGGCCCATAACCTGTTGTGATGTGTATTTATTAGTTTGGGTTTACAGAAGTTATTTGTAGTTTTAACAGTTGTATTTGAAATAATCGGTGTTCCGCAAATCTATGTTTACATTCCTTGGATGAAAACCCCTTTCAACGCGAGAGTGTTCGGTGTTCCTTCCGTATGTGGTGTGTTTCGTGTGTCTATTATTGTTTTCCCGCGGTTTGTTTGCTCCTGCTGTTCCGCTTTGCGTTCGCCGCGCACACCAATGCAAACTTTTTACATTGCCGCACAAATCGAGATGCTCAGATTTTTTTCGCCCGAGCTTTTTTTTTGCATGGCGACGCGGTTGTTTTGTTTGCGAGGAGCGCGAGAGCGGCAAACAGCTGGAAAAACACACGCCTTCAAATATGCTCCCAGCCACCATGTGGCGATGACGAAAATAACGCGCTGAAAGCCGATGTCGATGTGGCTGGGGTGGATAGCCAAGAGAATAAAAGCCTCCAGCGCGCGCCCGATTTCCAAAAGAGTTTTCGCTCTGATCGCTGGAGCGTTTGCCGCGGCTGAAACTATTGAGCATTGAGCTGACGCGTGGTGTCATTTGGAGCAATGTGTGTGCTCGCACGTTTTCTTTCACCAGAAGTGCGGATTGAATGCCAGTATTCCAGCATGGTGGTTGGGGGATATAATATTGGTGGAGGCGCCAAGTGCTTACGAGTCGTGCGTGCTCGTGAAAAAATTTGCATGCTAAAAAATCAAACTCACAAAAATAAAGTGATGATTATCCAAATCTAATATTTCAAAAATTCAAATATTTGCTCTTTTTTTCTTCTTCCAGGAGCATCGAGCCTGAAACAAGTGGAATTATTAATCAACCCGCGCGTTGTGAACAAAGGCGACTCGTCGACGCTCTCCTGCGTCTACGATCTGGAGGGTGCGCAGCTGTACACGGTGAAGTGGTATCGGGGGCGGCACGAGTTCTACAGGTACACGCCGAGCGAGCATCCGGCGACGAAAGTCTTTCCCTTCAGTGGCGCACATGTTGACGTGAGTACCAGCATCTGATTCAATATATCAAAATGACACATTTGCAAATAATCAATTATTAAACTTAGCGAGTCCTTTTTTTCGCTGCTGTCTGAAAATTCAACACGTTTTTTATGTTTGCAGAATGGCAGGGATAAAATGTGCTGCTTTTGTTTTCGTCCTCTCCTGTTGCTTTTTTGTGTGTCCGCGCGCCCAACATGAAACTGAAATTGAATTTAAAACACAACTGGGAGACCAATTTATGAAGCGTCGTTTTTCAGTCTGCTATCGCAAAAACCACTCCCAAACTTTACGATGGAAACTATTGCGCATAAAATAAAATTCAAACAAGGTTTGAGCGAAATCATGTTGATAAATCGGTTCTAATTCGATTGAAATGTTACCCACATCCCGAAAGCAAAGGAAAAACAGACACTGCGAAATAAATTATCGTCGGGAAAGTTTGATGTGTTTCGAGTGTCCCAGGCGCCTTCGAGCGACCCCTAATAATAAAGTAATTATCTAATGCAACTTGCAAACAACTTTGCGGCGCCGCGTGCCGAAAGAGGCATAAATTAGAAATTAGAAATTTAAATCGAATTACTACCCGCCTGCGTTGTGCCCCATGCCACCGCCGAAAGCTCACATAATTTTCCTATTATGTCGTTTATCTACCCCTCGCACCAAGTTTCTATGGCGGAAAGCAAGATTCCCGATTCATTTCGTTTTCGATTTTTCCTCAAGGGTGTTAAAGCGAATAAAAACGAGTGTCTCTTCCTCTGCTTTTCGAAGCCACTTATTAAGATAATTATCAAAGCGGCGAGGCCGTATCTCCGTCCTAATACAAAGTCTATAGCCAAGACCAAGAGAGGTGGTGGGGAGGTTCCTGAACACTTCACCACTCTTCGCTGCTCATCGCCGGCCTTCAGACCCCAGGACCCCAGCAGTTGTTACATTTAATCATCGAATTAGGTCTAATTAAGGCAATTTCTTAATTACTTGATCACGATATAACACTGACAGCGCGAGCCCCTCGCATATACCAAGTGTTCCTTGCGCAAATTACGACATTTTATAATTGTATGTTTTATCGTTGGAATTGCATAAAGAGCACTTCGGCTACAAAGTGTCTCATGGTTATATAATTAAGGCTCCATGGCACATAAACGCACTGGTGTGCTTGCATCCCCGAAGAACGAAACTTTGGATTGGATTCCAGCGGCATAACGAATTTTTAATGTCTTTATGTTTTGCGTTAATTTGGTTAGGCTGTGGGCCCGCCGTTTTGGACCCGCAAGACATGCGGAGTGCAAAAGAGGAGGGAGGTTGCCGAAAAGGAAGCATTTATTTTCGGGTGCGCACACTTTACACACTTCCGAGTTGTTTTAGGTCGGCGTTTCTGTTTTATTTAACATGACCTGGGGATGGTTGTCTACGTAACTCTTTGTTTGTTTATGTTGTCAGGGACTTGTTTCAGTTGGGTTTTCATTGCTAATTGGAATGCTTTTAGCTTGAGCTTGAGGATTATGATGTTATGCATTTATGAATTTGGTGTATTCTTCAGTTGGAGACATCCGACGAGAATCGTGTGGTGCTCCGGAAGGTCGGCTTCAATCTGTCGGGGAACTTCAGCTGCGAGGTGACCACCGAGGCGCCCTTCTCCACGGCGGTCGTCTCGAAGGACATGCTCGTCGTCGGTAATGACCTACAAGCATTATCCATTCCATGTTGTATAGATACAGTCCTCAGTCCTCAGTCCTACACCACAGCAAACACTCTCTATGTCTGCAATACATCCAACCACAGCCAGTTACCGAGAAACCCCTCTAATTTTGAGTGCCCACTCGGAAGTCCTTCCGATGGCCACTTCCTGGCTTAGAGCACACTACCAGTAAACATGTACAATAATTTGATCGCATGCTGCTGTTGGTGTGGAACTGTGGACGGATTGTCGAAGTTTTGTTTGCTTGGTCGGTGACGTTTTCTGTACGTCAGTGGTCGTAATGAAGGCGCTTTTCTTACAGTGCTGCCCAACTCTCCGCCGACCCTAATCACCGAGAAGCCGTTCTACATGGTCGGGGACGAGCTGCGAGCCAATTGCACCACGCTCCCGTCACGACCAGCGGCAACTATTAGTTATTTCATAAATAATAACGCAGTAAGTAGTATGCTCGTTGTGAATTTTGCAAGTTATTGCTCTGAGCTCTTGTGGCTTCTTGTGGCAACTGACAAGCCATCAAGTTCGCGGTTTTGGTTAGAGTTCAATTTATTTTCAAGTGAAGCTTGCCAAGATCTGGAAGCAACGTCATTAGCATTTAAAGAATGTGCAATCTGCTCACATGCCATTCTCACCAGACGCACTTTTTTCTTTGTTCCGTCAGGTATGCCAGACATGCGTGACGAAAAAGCATCCTTCCGCCGAGCGGGACCTGCTATGGAGCGAGTTGACGCTGGCGCTGCCCATCTTTCCCTCGCACTTTGACAACAGCGGGCGGCTGGTCCTACGCTGCGAAGCGCAGATAGCACCCCTCTACAATCAGTCCACGGAGTTGCGGCTGCACAACGCCAAGGACCCCAAGTCGGAGCGAGGTAAAAAACCGCACAATTTCCATCCCTCCTCCACCCGACACACACCCGCGATCCGGCACCTCCCTACCTTTGAACCTCCTCCTCTCCTCCTCAACAACAGCGACAAAACTCTTTGTCACGCGAAGGTAAGCGCGTGCAGCCCGCGTGCATCCTTTGGGAAACGGGGGACCTTTCTGCAAAACCGCGACATTATGCAATAAACCGGGCCCACGCTGAGCGAGGATGAATTCGTGGGAATCGTGGGGCATTTGGGATTTTGGGAGTTCGTCCCACGTCTCCTCTCGCAAGCTTTACGCATTGTTGGCCCAGCAGTTTACGTCGTCGTGTTTCAATTGCTCAATTCCACGTTCGGACGGCAAACTGCCACAAATGCCATCACCTTGCCACCCTCAAAACACCATCCGTACCCATCCTTCTGTGTGTACCCTTCTGACCCTCCTCGTGTCAAGTCATAATCATTTACATATTCCGGAATAATTCTTGTGCTCTTGTGCTCTCGTGCAAAAATGTTACAGCCCCCGTTTATGCATTCACAGTGACATCACCGAATCGAGGCGCCGGCAAGAACGAATCCGCTTTGGGCAAGGACGCCATTCGACTGGGCATATTGATGTCACTCGTGATGATTCTGAGGTAGATTCTGAGCCACCTCGACGTCCGAGCGCAGACAAACAGTGTGAAACGAAACCCACAACCCTAAACTAAACTAAAATAAACGCTAAACTAAACGAGTACAGAAATGTTTGTAACTTATACGTTGAACGTCTCCTTATGTTACTCTTAAAACCAGAATTAGAGGTGAACGATGACAACAATTTTTAATAAAGAGGCGCAGAGGTTGTCGAATCTAATGGTCAATCAATACACATTACCGAAACTAAATTAATATGTATAAAGTTGATGAAACGTTATAATTGAAACGAAAGCGAATGTGAGCGATGAAATAAAAAACGTAAAATAATTGAAAATGAAAACGATGAATAATATTTACTGATTTGTAACATGTTCGGTTCTTGGTATATTTGATTGATACATGTATGGATAACGTAAGACACCCCCTATAATTATGAAATGTGAAAATGATTAAAGACTGTTTTAATTTATCTTTTAAGGATGTATTATATGATATATATATTTGTGACGGAAAAAAGCTAAATATAAGAAAATTTTAGTCGCGTTAATGTACCACATTGACTTTTCTTCTCAACTCTTCTCAACTCTGATTCTTAAAATTAAAACAAGGGTAAGTACAGTTAAGCTTACTTGACATGCAGTAACTTCAAAATAATTGCTCTGAACAACATAATTTCCTCCTGAGTAGCTTTCATGCTGGGCTTCTTGAAAGGGGAGCTGCCCTTGGTGGAAATAAATTAATTTTGTTATTGCCCACTTGCGGAATTAATTTGTTTTCGTCCGCATTTGTTAGCTCGATGCCATGTTGGTTTCGGGTCCGAAACAGAGTCGAGTAATGATGAGCGGCATAAAGCACCGATGTATGTTTGCTGCGGCTGTCGAGGCTGGGCGAATAAAAATGAAATGAAAAAAATGTGGCATGAATTTATATGAAATTGCCCCCGAAGCGCGCAACTTCCAACCACCAACGTTTCATACCGTAGTTATTCAAATGAAAAAACTGCTACATAACATAATTTAGGTTTTTTTCTGGCCAGCGAAGGCTGAATACACAGTACGGCGGCAGTACGGGGTGGAGAATGATTTGGAAAAAGTTTGCGTTTGTTTACGAAATGGTGGGTTGAATTTATGACTTTGGTTGATTTGTGGGCGCGCCCGCCCAAAGATACGCTCGGTGAATGATAATGCCGTTTCTCTGACGCGTGTGCATCGACGCCATTTGCAACATGGGCGCCATCTTGAATGACGACAAACTAAACCTAACCTATAATAGTGCGTATATAGAATTGTCTACCATTAGGTGGTTGTTAATTTATTACAGGCATGTACATTCATGTTTCACTTCCTGTTTCCCGCGTACTGGAGCTATGTCTTCTTTTAGAGGACCTGAGGGCACTGTGCGTGCTGCGTGCGGTGCGGGACTGCGGAATTAGGTTATGGGCCCTGCACATGTGCTCGCTTGGGGGGAGGTCGGAAACGGGAAACATGCCCGGCTTTGAGGTAACACGCCTTTTGTGGTGCCGCGTTGGAAAGCGGACGCGGTGCAATAATTTGTCGCCTTCGCCGGGGCGATTATTCGATTATCGTTGCGGTAGCAAGGAAGGGACGCGCCCTTACCGCCCGGAAATCTTCCACTTTCGGCTTAAGTCCCCAACCAGACTGAAATCCTGTTTTCGAGAGGCCCTTCAGTTTATTTATAATTTGGGGGAGATAAGAGGTAAATTTATGTATTAATTTGCAAAGAAACTAAACCACTTTTAATTATACAGAGTGATTAATTCATTGCGACTTATCTCTGGAGATGACCTTAAAAGAAGTATATTTTAGGAAAAAAAAGTTGGTAAATTTTGCTATATGGCCGAGATACTGAAGGATATAATTTATTGGTCAATTTTGTTTCTAATTATTCTTTTCTTTTACTTTAATGTGAAATTGAAAGTTGACAAAGAAACTTTATCGTTCTGTATCTCGGCCATGGTACATACTTTTTTCGTTAAATGTACTTCTCTCAAAGCCATCTATTCCTCCTTCAGAGGAATTCCACTATTAAAGAATCACCTTTCGTTAGAACGGATTTTTAAAAAGTTTATCAAGTATCTACTCCCGAATACCAACTAGTCTTCAAAATGAGATTTTATAAATGTACACCACATAAAAGACTTTACATTTATATGATGTAACACTGGAGACCAATTGGGCAGCATCCCTCCTAAAGCACTAATGCACATGCCTTCCGAAATTTGCTGTCCGCCGATAAAGGCCCACATAGTTGCAACTGGAGTACGGTGAAAAATTGCAACAAGGTTGATAATAAATTTGCGGTTTTAATTTCGGCGTGGCCAACATCACGTGTGGCGGCAGCATGTCGAAGAATGGCCTCGGCATGCATGCGGCGGCGGTGGCGCAAACTACGTGCCACCGTCGTTGAACCCACCCGCTCTCATAATGCGGCGGCGCCGGCGGCGCGGCGCGGCGGCAGCAACGAAGGTGTATAACAAATACGATGGACGGGGATATTTCACGAAAAATTCGCCCCCCCTGCCACCGACACCATAAACATTGAATTACAGTCCGAGCGTGTTTATTATACAGCCCCAGTGCATACTAAACGAATGTAACCCCATCCCAAGGGGTTTTATATTATTGGGCGCATTTTGTGAGAAATTTAAAGAAATGTAACAGTAATTACGAACACTGGCAACATTGGCAACGCTGTGACTGTATAAACTACATTTAACTAAAAACCCTCCAGATGAGGTTATGTGTGGAACAAAAACATAACCTGCACTGGAAAAAATTATTCTGTAAAATTACAGTGAAAATCAGTGGTAATCAGATACCAGTGATATTTGCTGTAAGTTTAACTTGTACTGTTAAATTGCAGTGAAGGGTAATAGTATTTTATCTGCTCCCATAGTCGAAAGCAATGTTTTCCAATCAATATGGTGGCATTGAAAACAATGCATTTCATATCAATTGAATTTATATTAATTGCAAGATGTTTTCCATTTATATACATTACGTACCTAAGTGGAAAGCAATGTAAATTGTAATGTATATAAATGGAAAACAAGTAACAGTAAACGAAGTACGAAGGA
>JARJDQ010021367.1:0-12304 GCA_030264215.1 Geostiba sp. GC000077
GCCATCTCGTGGTGAAGCTTTGAATGATTAATGTAAACAAAGCATAACTAACCTGTTCATATTTTCATATTTTCTAATATTTGCACTAAATCATGTTATTATTGGCAGATGGCAGTGCAATGCAAAGCTGAAGTGCAAGTTCGGTTGAGAACATCGAAGAATTAAACTAGAAACGGTAAAAACGGCAATAACCACGCGAATCGGCCGAAACGACTCTAGCGCCAACTGAATGACTTTTCTGTTGTTTTAAGGTTATTGAGCTAGAAGATGTCAAAGACGAGGTGCATAAAATATTTAGATGTAAGCAATGAACACAAAGCAGAAGAAAAGAACATAAACTTGTTGGAATTGATGTTATTTACCGGAGGCGGGCGAATGTTAGTAACACTAGCCGGCAAGGGGAGCGGCACAGGCGGCGGGGGGCGCTGTACAAACTGCTGCCGCATGACAGGCGCATTCGCGTTCGTGGCACTCAGAAACGTGTGCGCCGGCATCGACGGCATGTTCACCATCGGCTTGTTATAGCCCACCTCGCCGATGTTGTTGCACATCATGACGTTCTTCAGCGCGTTGACGTTCTTCGGCATTAGCGGCAGCGCGTTGTTCAGCTGCGCGTTCTGCCCGTACAGCGTCCAGCGCGGCGAGCCGAAGAACTGATTGTTGGGCATTTGATGATGCGTCGGCTGCGTGATAAACGGCATCGACTGCGACGTGGTCTGATTCAAATTGTAACTAAAATGTTTGCGGATAAAGAATACGAATTTTCGCCCCCCTCCCCCCTACCCTGATTCACATGTAAATTTACTTGTATAACTCCATGATTTCATTGCGCGGCGGCGGGCTGCTAAATGATATCAAGTCGGGATGATTGCCATCAGTGCTGTCCAGTGGGGATGTCACTGTGCTGTTCCTTCTGGTGGTGCTTGATGGTGGTGGTGCAATGAGTGACTGATTGATCGCATTGCCGCCGGTGTTTGTGCCCGGCCGCGGGCGGCTTTTCAGCTGCACGTCGCGCTCGGGGCGATTTGCGTCCGACTCGTTCATCGACGACGCCCGCACCACTGCGTACCAAGTGAAAACATGAATTGTAAAGTGATGACTCGTGTGAGGTATTCAGTCAGTCATACCAGCTTTGGCCATTTTCGCCGCATTACTGCCGCTGTTTGATATGTTACGCTGCTGCAAGTGTATTTGCTTAAATTTCTCGAGCGCCAGCGACTCTAGACTCAGAGCTTGCGCCCGTTCTAGGTCTTCTTGGAATTTTCTATCAGGGTCAGAAGAGTCTTTTGCCATCTGAGGGAAAAACAAATGGGTCCAACACCGCGATGAATGTATGAATGTGTGACGACTTACATTGTCTCCTTCGAATTCATGTATTTGGGCTAAAATTATTTCACGATGTGCATTGATAAATAAATAAATAGATGCAGTTAGTTAACAACAGTTAACAATATTTTCATAAACTTTAACCTTATTTTGTGGAACTGTCACTTCTCACTTGTCACAACTGTGAACTGTCATCTGTCTTCTGTCATCTGTGAAATGGAGAAAAAATATTTATTTGACAGTCGGCCCGTTTTAAAAGTTTATACAGCATGATACAACACAAAAACAGTAAAATATTACACATTATTATAAAACGAATTGTTCATATTAATTTTTTATAGAAGGTGCACACTAATTATAGAAACATAACGCATTTATTGAGTGAATGGTCCATAAATTAAAGCGATCGCAGCGCACTTACAACGCTTTGCGGTTGCCGTCGCAACTAGTCGTCAATCGTCGCCGATGGCTTGTTGCAAGCACACACGAAGTGCACGAAACTCTTCGCGATCGTGATTACTTCGCATCATCGATTCCGATTCGAGATTATGAACAAGCCGCCGGAGGCGGCCTCCATGCAATCGGCGAACGCAGTGTAGTGCGCGGCGCGGCGTCATCACCGACCGCCGACGCGATCATTGTTTAGTGCGTGCGGTGCGTGCTGCGGTAGAAAGACGCGCGGCGGGCGCGTCTTGGCTTTCGCATTCGCATTCACGGCCCGACGAATGGTTAGCGGCGGACGGCGCAAATGGCGTCCGAGAGCGAAGCGTCCTGCGACGCTGATCCGAATTTCGCCGTCATCTGCTCCTTCCTGGAGCGCTTCGGCGTTCAATGCGGCCTCCAGGCGGTCGACTTCGTCGACCTGCAGCAAATGCTGGAGAACACACACGAAGGTAAGCTCAACAATTCAAACTTGCGCCCCTTGCGACCATAACAAAACGAAAACAAACAATGCGCCAGGGCCAGCATTGCGCTTGATAATGAACAGTGGCGAATTGATTGCGCGCTGCCTAGCAACCGTTCAAAGGCCGTATTCGCTCCTCGGTGTATATCTGCAGCTATAATGCCCATAATCCCATAAACAATAACAAAATTGAATCGTCGCAACTTAACCTCAAAGTGCACAACACTAATTAAGATCGGCTTTTGTTTTGCAGTGTCTCAGGTGTTAATTGACTTGCATATTAAATTAATGAGGAAGATACGAAAGTCCATCACCGTTGATCGATGGGAGCGTGGGATTGTTAAGGTTTGTCATATGTACAGCAATCAGGATGCTTGGGAGATTGAGCGATTTGGCTACAAAAAGGCAAGACTGTCAGCAAAGATAAGACTTTTAAAAGTGAGCACAGCACTACAACGTTTACATAAAATATCATCTCTCACCTTGGTATCTTTGTGTTTCTTATAGGAATTGTTAGAAATGCAGTTTGATAACAACACATCCTTCAAGAACAAGATCAATGTTATCACTGCAAAGGAACTGAGATCACATCCAATTGGCAGAGATAAATTAGGCAATGCTTATTGGTATCAAGTGGATGATAATTGCCAGATCAGAGTGTACAAGGAAGATCCAGATGAAGAAACATGGGCATTAGTTGCAAAGTAAGTCAAAACTTGTTTGGGATTTTTCTGAATCTCAAGTTAATTATATTGTTTTTGCAGAGATAGAGAAGGATTAGTGACTTTGATTTCCAAGCTGAGTGACAACCAAGACTCATCCAGCACTGATGCTGTCACCAATGATGATAGCAACAGCAACAATGAAGAAACTAAAACTGTTATAGATACAGGGCAGCAGGACTCAAATAGTTCTAAAAAGTCGTCGGACGATGATAAACCGCCGGTATTAAAACATGAGGTAGACGATGAGGACACCAAAATGGACGATAAGGACGTGCTCAATGCAAAGATGCCGGAGTTGGTTGCGCCGACTTTGCAGGAGGAGCGCAAACCGGAGCTGAGCGGCATAAAAGAGAAGTACATTCGAAGCGATAACTTTGTGCAGCCGAATCGCAAAGCTGTTGAGAGCGCTGGCTTCGTCGACATTGGCATGAATCTGGACATGAAGCGGCCGATGAATGATATCATCGACGAGCCGACGTTGGTGAAACGTCCCCGGACTGCACGCCCGACTTTGTTGGGCAATAAAAAGAAGCCATACCTGCAGGAGGGCGAGGATGATTGGGATGGTGATGATGATGAAGAACTTGATGAGGAGGAGTTGGACGAAGAGGAGGAGGAGGATGATGATGAGGATGGTGAGGAGGTGGGCGAGGCTATCGAAGAGCCCCTGATGTTGGTGACAGGTAAAGGCGCCGGAAAGGATAATCAGTGCGGGAATCCCATTGTCGGTGAGGTGGTCGAGGAGGAGGTGATGTACTTCTACGGGGAGGGCAGCGGGAGGGAGTGCGAGACTGGTAATGACGATAAGAAGGAGGAAACGAGCGAGAAGGCAAAGGAAAGCAGTATTAAGTCGCCGACGAAGAATAGCTTCAAGTTGGGGACGATCATAGATACCAAGAATAACACCAGCACCAGGGCGAAGTCGCCGCGGAAGAATGCGACGTCGCTGTGGGATGTGGGCAAGCCAACTGAGGTCAGTGAAAATAACACGGGGAAGGAATCTGAACCCGGTAGCATTCAATCGAATAAGGTGAGAAGCTTAGTTGACAAATTTGAAAGTATCAACAAGAAGGAAGAGGAACCAGCAGCTGCGTCCAAAGCGCCTAAGTTTTTCTTTGGACCCGGTTCTGGGTTTAGTTTCAAAGCGCCCGCGCCGGTGAAGACCTCAGCGACGCTTGGGTTTGGGGCGTCGATTTCCGCTGTGAAGAGTAATGATAATCCTACCCCTGATAATATAATTGTAAATACTGTTGAGAAGGGTGAAAGTACAACAGTGGAAGCTGCTCCGAGAAAAGACGCAATCAATGATAAGGATAAGGGTAGTAATGCTGTGAAAGTTGAGGAGGTTTTAGAGGAAAAACGCACTGAAGTGGAAAACATTGCTATAGCTGAAGAACAAAGTAAAAAGTTAGAAAATCATGAGGATCCTCCTCCTGCCGTCATTCACTCTACTGTTGACAGGAACACTTCTGAAGATGAAGCGCCTGTTGTGGTGCTAACTCCTGAACATGTCAACAGTATGGTTTCAGAGCTTTTAAAGCCAGAGATAGCGCTGGAAAATGAGGACTTGCAGCAGGCTGAAGTATCATCAGAAGCGAAACTTTCAAATGAAGAGTGTGTAGATAATCCAGATAATCAAATTAGTGAAGAGATTCAACCAATTGAAGAGGCGAAGGGTGACGATATCACAGTTAGCAAAATTAATGAGGTACCACTTACCGACGTGCCAGAAGTACCACAAATACCACAAGAAATTACTCAAAGTGAGACGAAAATAGACGCAATCGACGCAACCCAAGAAATTCTACCTTCTATGATAGATACAGACAATAAAGAAGATATCTTGCGAGAAACGCAAGAAAAATTAGCTACTATCGATGAGAGCGAAAATGTTACTGAAAGTGAAAGTGTTAGTGAAATTGTTACTCCAACCGAAGAGGTAACTCTGTCAGTGGATCAGTCGGAAACCATTACAGAAAACAGTTTCCTGGACATGCCGGTTGATGTACGTTCTACCTCGAAAGACGATACATCAGAGCAGATCACAAATGATTTAGTAGAGTCAGATGTTGATGTGGAAGAACCAAGTCATACTAAAGAAGATCAGCTCAGTGATGCGCCAGTTGAAGAATCTCTCGGCTCTAGTATAAAAACAGGAACCCCAATACAGGATCAACCAATTGATGAAGTGTCTTCATGTGATATAGCGCATTTAGCCCAGCCCGAATCAAAAGAGAAAAGTTTGCAAGATAATGAACCTAGTGTATCCTGTGTGCCATCTGAAATTATTAGCAAAAAAAGTGAAGAGGGTATCGTTGAATCCGTTGAAGCTGAAACCAAACAACCTGGTATTAAAACCAATGAAGAGGAAACTCCAGATGAAAAAGAGTTAGGGCTATCAGATGAACCATTGGTAATTTGTATAGAAATTACTAAACCTGAAGATATAACTGTTACCAATGATGTGCCAGTAGAAGAGGCTGCGAATATCAATACTGAAGTTAATACAATTTCTTCCGAGGTAACCTTATCCCGACCTACGGAATCACCAAAAGAAGCACCTGTGGAACAAGTCGATGCTACAAAACCGTTGGAAATAGATGCAACGGAAGTTTCAGTTCAGGGCAGTTCAGATATGGTTGAGCCCACAAGTGAAAGCAATGCTAAACCACCTGAAGTGGCAATTTGTGCGGATCAAATCTCCCCTGATAGTTTACGCCCAGTTGAAACAGATAAGCCACAGGATGATGACTATCCCAAGCTGGATTTGATTGGCACTCACGATACGATTAGTGAGTGTATGGATGTGGAGTCTCCAATGCCGACATCGCTGAGCATTGGGGAGCTAATAAAAGAAGTGCCTCTAGAAACACAAGTTGATTTCCCCTTGCGGCCTGCACTGGATATAGCAATTCATGCAAATGTAGAACAACCACCACCACAAGTTGAGCCAGCAATATGTAGCAAAGATCTGAAATATCCCGATAGTGTGTGTCCCGAAGATGACTTGCAGGAAGAAGAATCATTGCTGGATTTGAGTTGTACGAAAGTGACTTCTCAACCTCAGGCTCCGGTTGAGCCTACACCACTAAATCCTTATCTTCAACCCGACTTTGGGAGTAAAGCGCATGACTTCTCGAAGGAGCAATCTGAATCTCAATTTGCTCGAGATTATTCAACAGGGAATCCAATCTCTTTTATTCCTCCAAGCCAAGTTGATCCGATTGCAATGCCTGTAGGGGTAGCAAAATCTGATCCACGATGCTTGCCTGATGGTCCGGACAATGTTTCCGTTATTCCACAACTGGTTCCACCTCCTGCACCGTACATCGAGCCTGATGAACAAGTTGAAGAGATAAGTGTTGCTAAATCGTTCCTCATGGACAACGATGCTGGTGCAGCAGCTAATGTTTCTGACCATCAAGAGGAATCTATTGACGAACCTGTTGTTATTCAAGAAATTGGATCAATGCCTTCCGGGGGCTATAAGAAACCAGCATTAGTCCTGCAGGAAATTAGTTCAATTGAAGCACAAATTCGTCCACTTAACGAAGAAGAAGACATAGTCAAAATTCGCCTTGCCACCAATGCGCCATCAGTGCTGGAAGTTCAAGTTCCTGAGCCAGGACCTCCACCACCAGTATTTGCAGAAATCCCATGTGAAAAGCAAACGGTTGCTCTGCTTGGAGATGATGATGATCATAGCGATGACATGATGTACGATGATGGTAACGTTTCGGAACCCATGGATTTAGAGGACAGTAAAGATGGACAGATTATTGAACGGCCCGAATCGGAGCGTAAGACGGAATCTGAGGAAGACTCGGTTATTCCTGATGATAAACTAAAAGCGCAGCGTGTTAAGGATACTCCGGTTGTAGGGGTGGCTAAGGTGGTGGAAGAAGAGCCCGCAGAGCCTAAGAAACCTTCATTGCAGTCCTTTACTCTGGATTATACGGGAGAGGCGCCAGACTTGAGTCATGTGCATGCGCTGACTCGACGTTCTCTGAAGCGGGGTGCCAATGAAGAACAGGCCAGAGTAGATGATCAGGAGGAGGCCGGTGGCAAACGTAGAAAAATGCGAGGCAAACGTGCCGTTGATAAAGAGCTACGCAAGAGTGTTGAAACAAGAATGAACAAGGATGTTAGCAGTAGTGATGAAGATAAGAAGAAGGAGGATGTACCTGAGACAAAGCCCGAGAAGAAACCACGACAGAAGAGGAAGCGCCTGGTGATGGGTTTGGAGATCCCTGAGGAAGGCGTTGAAGTGCCCACAGGTTTACGACAGTCAAGGCGTATTGCGCAGATAAAAATTAAGGAGGAAGCCGAGCGACGTAAACTGGAAGAGATTGCGCTGGAGGAGATGAAGAACGCCCAAACGCGGAAAGTTAAAAAGGATGACGATAAAGACTACAAGGCCGAGAAGCGAAAACACAACAAGATTACCACTGAGGAGGAGACTACAAATGACGCCGAGGTGGAGGAGAAGAAAAAGAAGAAGCAACGCAAGCACAAGGAGTTTGACGAAAAGAACCCATGGCGCTCCAGCTCTGATTCTAGCTCTGAAGATTCCCACGTGGAGGATGAGGAGGAGGAAGAAGAGGAGAACTATATTGAGACTGTGAAATCGGATCATGAGTTTTCACCCGAGAGTGACTTGGAAAACGCTGCTGATCCGCAACCACTCAAGCGAGCGAGAACCGTGCGCAAAGAGGATGAAGAGGAGGACGATGTTGATGATTACAGCTGTCAGAAATGTACTAAATCCGATCATCCGGAGTGGATCTTACTCTGCGATGGCTGTGATGCTGGCTGGCACTGCAGTTGTTTACGGCCTGCGCTGTTTGTCATTCCCGAGGGTGACTGGTATTGTCCACCCTGCCAGCACAACAGTTTGATAAAGTTGCTGCAGGAGAATCTCGTTGAGTTTGATAAGGTGCAGAGTAAAAAGGAGGTGGAGCTCAGACGGAAGGAACGCCTCGCATATGTTGGCATTAGCTTGGCGAATGTTCTCCCGGAAAAAACTGAAGATGCGGGACAGAAAGCGAAGAAGGAGCGCATTCGGAAACCGAGAGTTCGTATTTCTGGTGACGAATCATCCTCGTCCAGCGAATCGGGTTCATCTGGGTCGGAATCCGGGTCTTCCAGTGGATCCGACTCGAGTTCGTCGGATAGCGACGAACCTATCTATAAGTTGCGGCAGAGAAGTAAAGCGCATAGCTATCAGTTCAAGGAATATGATGATCTTATCAAGTCTGCCACGCAGGAGGATGTAGTAGAGAATACGGAAAACGAACCACAAGTGCGAGGGAAGGATATGGCAACTATTGTTCAGGCCGAAATGGAGGAAAACAAGGGGCAAGTTCCCAAGGAGGACGACTCTGAAGAGGATGTGATAAAACCTGTGCGGAAGGTCCTTGGTAAAAAGAAACATCGGCGATTGAATAGTTTGGACATCAGCAGCGAGGAAGATGAGGACTCGGACGAGGACTTTAAAGGTTCCTCGAGTGATGAAGATGAAGACGATTATGATGATTACAATGAGAGCAGTAGCAATAGCAGTATTATAGGTAGGAAGAAGAAAGGTCGTCGTGGCTCAGTGCGGAGATCGACACGTGCGAGAATAAATCGTTACGATAGAGAATTTATAAATGATGATTCGGAAGATTCCGATGATAGGCCACTGGGGAAGAGGGGCCGTGGATCTGATTGGGAAGAGAGCGATGAATCCGAGGAGGAAAGCGATCGCTCATGGGGAAGGAGGAAGAAGAAAGGTGGGGCCGCAAAAGCGACGCCTGCAAGCATATCGACAACCAAGCACAAGAAGTCCAAGAAAAAGCGCAATGATGATTCCGACCCTGATAGTTACAAAAAGAGGAAGCCAAAAATCAAGTTTGGTGGTCTGGACGTTGATGAGGGTGGCAAGCGGCGAACGCGGGGAAAGAAAATCAACTACTTGGATGTATTGGGTTCGGATAGTGACGAAGAACCGCGTAGAAACCAAGTGAAAGATGAGGAGAGCGAAGACGAATTTGTGCTGAATGAGGAAGAGGAGGACGTTCCAGGCGAAGAAGGTCGTGAGGACGCTTCTAGTGATGACTCCAATATTGGCGGTTTGATTCCGGCTGTGAAGAAAGGCTCTAAGAAGGGCATGGGCAAAGGGGGCATTAAACGCATTAAACGGTCGCAATACGAGGAGGAGGAGGCATTGTTTCCGCCTATCCCTGATGCGACTTCTGGCGAGGTGGAGCCAAACACGATTGAGCAGATTAACAAGAATTTGGAGGCCATGGACGAGAAGGAAATTGGCGAAATGATGGAGGATGAGGAGTATGCCAATCGACAGCTGCAGATGGTCGCCGCGCAGTTGGAGAAGGATAAGCGACGGAAGGAAATGGAAGCGCGCAGGTTGGAAATGTTACCGCAGCCGGCTGCGGTGCCCGCTGTGCGGGAAGTGTCTGCGTCGCCATCGGTAATTCAAGCGATGCCCGTGTCAATGCCCCCGCAAATAATGCCGCCACACCTGCATCAGATGCATGCGGATCAGCCGCAGCCCATACAACATGATCTCTCTCATCCAGCGATGCACCATCAGTTACCGCCCATGCATCACTCGGCTCAAATGCCCCACCTTTCTCCGCACTCACCGCAACATTTACTACATCATCCTGTACCACCTCATCAACAGTCGCCGATGATGATGATGGGCGCTGATACTCCAAAGAAGCGCGGAAGGAAGCCAAGGTCACATCTAACATCGCCCGAGGTTATTCCCGCACCATTTATTTCCACGCCACCTTCAATGGGCGACAAATCAGACGATTCGGAGCTGAGCTACAATGCTGATGGCACACCCAGGAAGCGCCGCGGTCGTGGTAAAGGGAAGAAAACACTCGAGAAAGAGGCGGCTGTCGCTGCTGCCTTGGCCGCTGCAGTGCAATCGCCTACCTTGGCTTCGCCATCTCCACCCTCTAAACCGCCAGAGGCCAAAGAGCCACCAGAGAGGCCACCGGAAAGCAAACCAGCGGCGACCCCTGATATCCCTCCGATTCCCATGGTCGGCGGTAAACTTGGCGTTGCTTCCGCGCCGCAACCTTTCTCACAAAGCCAGCCTAAACCATCAGTGATCACACGGATGCTGCAAACCCAACCGGGACAACCGGCATATCCAGTGGGCGGGGCTATCCACAACTTCAGCCCAGACCGCCCGCCGGAACCGCGACCTCAAGGACATCCATTTGTGCCAGGCGGCGGACCACCGCCAGGTCCTGCAGGTAAATAATAACCACAACTCCCCGAATAGGGCCGTCGTTCACGTGTATTTTTCTTTCAAGGTATGCCACCTAGAGCTCTGCACCCTGGTGCGTTTCGTCCCGGCGCCAACCACTACGCGGTCATCCGCAGCGGCGCTCCGCCAATTCGATCACACTTACCCCCGCACATGTACCACCATCCAATGGAGAACGTGCCATTGGGCGGACCACCCCTACCCGAACGCAGCTCGCCGGCGTTGACGTCGCCCTCTTCCGCGTCCCCTTTAAGCAACAAGAGCGATCCCACGCCACCGCCGCCAGCGTATGCGGTGCGACCGCCAATGGTGCGCTATCCGCCTGCATCGACAGCGCCGCCTGGAGGGATGCCGCTGCGGCATCCGCAACTGTTACCACAGATGCACCCGACTCGCCCGCCGTTCACCTCACCTCCGCATAACTATCATTACCCGCCGCAATATCCGGATGCTGGCAGCGGCAGCGCGCCCTACCAACCTGTCCCCCCGCCGTACCAAGACCAGCAGCAGTTTGCCGGCGATGAGCACGGCCCGAAAAACTACGAGGAGGAAGAGAACGGCGAGTTCGGCGGGCTCGTATCGTACTTTTCCAGTCAGCGCGAAGACGACTTGGACACGTAACGGACTATGCTTCTACCAATTTCAAGAAATACAACTGACGCTGACCAAATATATAATAATCACACTAACTTTGAATGAAACAAAGCATGTAGATACTCGGGAAGCAATTTACTTTGTTTTTAGATTAGAAAATCACCAGGACAAATAATTTAAGATTAGCTATGTGGGACATACAATTAATGATAAATTATTAAGATTTATATTCTGCGCAATCAACATGTAAATATTTAGTAGAATATTATAGGTTTTATTTTTTGGACATGCGAAACTTGTAACAATGCAGAGTAGGTACTGTAAATAATTGTACATAGCAAAAAAATTCTATATCTAATTATCACTATACAATATATGAAATTATATACATTTATATATTGAGAAGCGCAGGTTGCATTCGGATTGAAGGAAGAAATTATATAAGCAAATTAGGCGAGTTTGAAAAACTTAATTATCAAAGCGAATAACGTTTTAATGTGTGTTTATTAAATTTAAACGTTTAGGTGTCTTTGTCTATTTATCAAAATGTATAAACTTTCGGGCATGCGAAACTAATTGATAATTTGACTCTATTGAGTATTAATGATTATAACTGATTTTATCTTTATAATTTTTATAACCAAATGTGTACTTTTTTAGTTTGTGCAATTATTCGATTCTTATCGTGGCAACTAACTTGAACTTTCGGCAGGACTATTGGTCAGTCAGCATTGACATTATTTACAAAAAATCTGCACTTTAATATATTTAAGATTTCTTGACGATTGAATTATTAATTAAAATGTTTATTTTAATAATATATGCAAAGATTTTATTTTTAACCATGGAATTGTGTGTTTCACTCCTCTGCTGCTTCCTTTTTGATCCAAAACGTCTAGATCTAGAAAAAGAATATAGAATTTTTGAAAATATAACATTCGACGGAAAAGTATATTTTCGGAACGCGTACGTACTCATTTTTTCAGTATCCTAGCAGATTCTGATAGGCAAGAAAACGCTCTTTAAGATGCTCCCTATCCCACACAATCAGGGTGCCGGAGGTGCCTAAAAATGATTTTAAAAAGTTTGGACATTCGAAAGAAAATCCTTTATATTTTCCGAACGCCGAACGCGTACTCCTCTTTTCAGTATCCTAGCAGATTCTGATAGGCAAGAAGTTGCTCTTTAAGATGCTCCATATCGACCTTATCCCAACGGATTCAGGGCGCCGGAAGCGTAAAAACATGTACTAAAAAGTTTTTCCGATTTCCGGGTTCATCTCAAAGGGCGTTTCCTGGGCTATCAGAATCAGTAATGATATCGAAAAAATGAGCACGTGTTCGGAAAATATTGTTGCGGGGTTACTTTGTAGTATGTTGTTATGTTTTGTTTAACTAGATATGGAAGTTGGCGAGTGTGTAAAACAAGGGGACGTTTGTCACCTTATAGAAACAAACACTATAAACA
>JARJDQ010021368.1:0-16156 GCA_030264215.1 Geostiba sp. GC000077
TTCGAAACCTTATCTACATACGAAACAAATAGGTTATTTAATTTACTGTTCTCATAACATCACATCAATATTGAACAATGGATCCATTGGAACATAGATAACGCATGATTTGATTCACGACATCACAACATCACGCCACCGAGCGGCCGATGGTGACACAGCAGATATTTTTAATATTTCTACTTTTCACGGTACAGCGCATCCTCAGTCCTCAATACTTTACAATGCGCAATTACTGGGACTTTACTTTTATACGCGGTTTAAAGTAGAGTGTAAGTGGTGTCAACGTAAGGCAATTGTTTTAATTGTGTTGACGCCAAACTGACCTTCGCTTGTTTATCAACGAAAACAATTGAACGCCCTGACAGTGAAAACGTATTGACTTTGAAAACAAACGAATGCAACTTGTTTTAATAGTTGTTTATAGCACTCGTGGTTGCCGGTTACGAAATGAAACGCATCGACGCCCGACGGCGTCATAATACCAATCCGCCACTAATAGTTCACCCTGTATATTTTGGCCCTGAAGAACAATTGTTAAATAAATGAAAACCAATTGCCTAATTTTCAGTTTTGCGCAATACAGGGTATTCCATTAATAGCGTAATTCCTCTGGAGGTTTTTACGAGGTATTAAAAGAAGTACTTTGAGCGAAAAAAGAGTAGGTAATTGATCTTCATGGCCGAGATACAGAGCAGTAAAGTTATATTGTCAACTTTGTTTGTAATTATTCTTTTGTTTTAATTTAAGTTGAAGTTGTTATTTTAAAATTCAATTCCTCCTAAGATTTTGCTAGTGGATCAAAAATTTCAATTGGAATAGGCAAGAAATTAAAGAATCTTTAAATTAAAACCTAAATTAAAACAAAAGAATAATTAGAAAAAAAGTTGACAATGAAATTTTATTACTCTGTATCTCGGCCATGAAGAACAATTTACCATCTATAAAACCTCTAGAGGAATTACGCGATTAATGGGACACCCTGTATACATAAACAGTTCACAAACATAATTTGTTATTATAATATTTCACAAAAGTTTTACTCAATGAACAGAAAAATTACAATGTTTTTGCAAAAAAATGAACAGAATAAGTTTATTTAACATACAGGGTGTCTCAATTTTATTAAAACCAAAACAAGTTGTCTCCAATACTCAAAGATTGACAATGGTCGAACATGATCGTGGTTTTGAACTTTTAACATATAACTCGAGAACCGTTACATTTATTGCAAATTTTCACTAGGCATTAAAATTGTTTTTTACTAGGCATTAAAATCTGAACAAGTTTCATCCGAAATTAAATCCTGCAGACCTGCTAGTCTCCGAGATATCGGCAGTGACTACCCAAATTGAAACACCCTGTAAACATTTTTTTAAGTTTTGTGAATCATCAGGTGATCCAAACATTTAATACATCCAGCGACATGAATAATACCAGCGTGTCCTTGGATTTATTGTCTGGGTACGTTAATAAAGAACGCGCGCACACAAAACATACGTGTGCTAAATGCTTAATGAATATTACATTTTACTCCTATTTTAGCTACAATCTACAACCGCAATGCTACTATTTCTAATGAATGTGATGTCATCATTCCTACATTCCTAGACTAAGGTTTCAAAATGGAAATATGGTGTGATGTTGTGATATGTGGGAGGTGGGAGGCGGGAGGTGGGAGCATAGTTCATAGTTTTATTCCTAGTTTATAAATCAGACAAACTGCAAAAGCACCAATCGGCGTGGCGTGATTTATGCGCGTTGCATTATTGTGAAATGTCGCACCAACTCGGAAATATTCCATCATTCCATCATGCATTTGCTATTTAATCGACCATCAAGCCATCAACACATTTCATATACATGCGCATAATAGACATATTACTTGCATGACCTGCGCATTAAAAATGCTCGCGTAATTCGAAAGTGAAAATGATTTAAGTGTTTCACGTTAGAAATGTCAGTAAAGTTTATGTTTCATTGCAGAAAATGAAATTTAAAAAGCGCGGGATTTTCAAATTATACTGCGTTTAGAGTATGTTGTCCGATTGTAACTGTAGTGGATTAAACAATGACAGAATTATGCATAATTATAGGTTACAATCGGGCAGCTTACACTAAAATATTTGCTATTTTCAGTAAAATAGTTCAAAAACAAAGTAATTACAAATAAACCAAAATTGATATAATATGATTAAATACGCTAATTGTCCATGCATGTTAGCCACTCGATTTGTGCAAAAGTAAACAATTGGGAGAATTTGAATTTGCCGCCATTGAAACGTAACTTTCAATCTTTCGTTTCACTTAAATTACGTTTCCGAAATCACATCTCTAGTAAAAGTTAAAATTGCTGCACTAGGTGATGCAGTTGCATCATCGCTAATTACATAAATCAGCTAAATGTAAGTAAACCAAAAAAGAGTGATTGGATTCAATTAACTGAATAATGGTGTCACGTGCTTTGCACAATAGGGCAGCATATAAAATGGAAATTAAACCTACATTCTTGGTCAACAAATGACCGGATGTGTTTACACTATAGTCTATACAATCACAAACACAGTCGCACATCAAAGTAAATTAATTTTTACAGCACGATTTGCATACCATGATTTATTTGAACCCGACCCGAGACTGATTAATTTACGCTGCGCCAAACTGAATTGATCATCCACCAAATCGATGTTGATGTTATTCGCATGTTATTTACATTTACGAAGCAATTTTATGCATGACCACTCACATCGACTGATATACTGATAGGGCATGGGTAAATATAACTTAAATTATCTGTATTTGCATTGGCAAGTTGCAATGAAAATATTTCAGTGGTAAATGTTGCTTTTTAAGAGGCTTGTGGCGCTGTGAACGAAGCGCAACGAGCGGAATGAAATAATGCATCGTCAAGTGGCTATTTTCATCTCGAACAGCTCGTTTAAACGTAGACGTGCGTTTGTAATTTTGTTAAGTTGCTTTTCAATCGCTGCTGAATCGTCCCGGCTCCAAACCTTGCAAGCATTCACAAGTCATAACTCACTGGAAGTTTATTCTCGAAACTCCCTCGTGTGAGAGCGCGCTATATAGTGCTTTTCATTTATCCACGAACATAGGCCAATGCATTGCCCATAAGGAAACAGGCATTGTAGCATAATGTGAGAACACTGAGAACGAATTTCGGAGGGAACAGATAGAAAATGAGTTTCAAGAATACCAAGTGAAACTCGTATGAGTTGGTTCTCCAAAAATAACCATGCGTGCATTTTTCCCCCTACTTGCTGCATGTTCCGACGTTCCACACCCAACGGCCGCCTCTCTTGACGCATGTTGCGTGTTACCACATGATGACATGATTAGCACAAAGTTGGAGTAGTTTTTACTCTTTTTTAACGAATCAGGTTAAATGTATGAAGCTATTGCTCATGCGCATTACGCGGCCGCAGCAGACTCAATTATGATCTTGAGCAGTTAAAGTTAAACGCTTGTGATTATGATTACTGTTGCAAATGTGTGGTAGTGTAAACTGTAATCGTAGATCATCGAACCGATTTCCCCTCGTATCCCCGTCGCCACGCAAGTCTAGACTTCTTGTGCCGTGCGCACTGCATGCCTGCAGGCCTGCACTCCTGCCAACCCGCAGGCCAGCAGATAATGAACCCTGAAACGCCCCGAAGTCCCGAACTCGGAACAGTAGCAGCGGAGCCAACGACCTAACAATGTGGTCTGTTTGTCTATAGTCTATGTAATGCCGGGTTTACACTTGTAACAAATCTGCTATATAACACCGACTTTTCGAAGAAATTCGACGTAAAAACATGGATATTTTCCGAACGCGTGATTTACTAAGAAGTTTCTTTGCGGATTCGGATTACCTAGAAGAAGCTTTTTATTATGCACCTTGTTGCAATCCTCTCAGAGACTCAGATGTACAAATGTTACATGTAACTCTAGCAAATGTAACGCCAGCTTTACTCAATTAATGCGGCGCAGCGGCGGCCACAGCGACTCGGTGCACTCTTCAACTGTTTTATGTTTTGTGTTACGCATGCATGGATGCAACGCAAAAATCCAAAAACAAAAGCCAACTTTGTAGTGCTTGGTGCTTGTTGTTTGCCATGTTGCCGCAACACCCATGGCGGGTACGCGGGAATAGTTTTGCAAACATTTGTTTACGATGTGACGCATAGTTTAAAAATAGGTTTTCGATGTAAACCGAGTGTAAACGTTAATTTTAACATGACGGGTGCGTGCTTGCGCAAGTGTGATTTGGCGATATGTTGCGCCAACAGCATGTGCTCACGGAATTCGCGCCGAAACGCGAAGATCGATGAAATGGTACAGTGATGAGCACTGAGCGCTGAGCACAGAGGAAAATAAACGATTCCGCGGAATTAGCACGCTCACGTTGCACGCACGCCCTATGACTAAGCTTAACAACGCATTTCTACCCTCTACCCCCCCTGTATCAGCAAGTCTCCTGGTCTTCAGGTCGTGTTAAAAGATGTATTTTTATAGGAGTGTTTGAACTGTTTGACTGTTAAGTGTAAAAGATTCCGTTGTATACGGGTGGCCTTAGCTCACCTGATCAACTGAGACGCCCATGTAATTCGCCAGGCCGCTGAAGAGACGACTGCCATCGTAGTATGAGCTGGGGATCGGTACCGCGCCGATGGATGCAGCCATCATGCCGTGCCACCTTCCAACACTCGAAACACCGGGCAAATGCAACAGTTTGGAGAACACACCCGCACTGACGCACTGGAACACTGGACCTCGCGTTGTCGTAGTCGAGAGTCGACGCTTGCTTTTGTTTTGTTTCGCTTCACTATTCAGTATTCACTTCTGTTTCGTTTTGCTTCACTATTCAGTATTCACTTCTGTTATGTTCTCGGCGTTCTCACAGCGCGTCGTTTCGTTACCGGTCTCCTCGTGCGTCGTGCGTCGGCCCGCTCCGCCTGCTGCGTACTGAATGAATAGCGAATCGCGCGATCGCAAAATCGCGATTGCTTGGAGAGCTCAAGCTTCAAGCTCAACAACACTGCCACACACACCGCGCCGTGGCCTCTCTTTCTCTTCGCACTTCGTACATGCACGGACCGTACGCGCGCACGGCGGGACAACACTACTCCTCGAATAATCCAAATACTCGAATGCGTGTTGAGGTGCTGACTGTTGAGGATTGAAGTAGGACGAGGACGGAGTTTCCCGTGCGTTCGGCGAGTATGACTCACATCACCCCAGCCTCACCTGCTGCCGAAATCTTCATTCGTCGGCAGCAACCACGCTTGCACCGTTGAACTTCGGGTAATAAACATCAACATGCAACAAGTCGGCTCGTCGTTTCCCAATGCTGAGCTGGTTGCCTACAAATCGTTTTCACGTCCTTTGCCGATCCTTTACGCTTCGTGCAAAATTAATTTATAAAATGAAAACACATACAGCAGCGTCTTCTACAATAATTTGGCCTTCGCATTGCGATGCGGAATGATATCCCACCGCCGCCAATACGTTCACAGATAACAGATTATCACAAACAAACATTATCACAGTGATGACTTCAAATGACAACTTCAACTAATTGTTACTAGCCTAAAATTACCTTCGCAACACAACGTCACAACACAAATCAAAACTGTATTCTGTCTTGTGATTTAGTTCATAGCGCTGCGCTCATCGTAGTTTTATGACTTAAAGTAAGAAAATATATTTATCTGCGTTGAAACTTAACAGCTAATAAAAATGTCAGACAGCAATATTAAAATCATGATCAACTCTTCAACATATTGAGTCACTCAACATTCCTTGGCAGCACCTTTGGCAGAATCTTCTGCCTTGTGGTGTCGTCTCTCTGTACATCCTCACCATAGTAGCTGTTCAGCTCCTTGCAGTGATCAATTAGCGCGCCCCAACACTGCTGATCATAATGGAGAACATGCGGATTGCCAATGATGATCAACTTAGATTGCGCACGAGTAATTGCAACGTTAAATCGCTAAAATCACAAAAAAATCCACTATAAAACATTAAAAGAAAAGAAAAAGTGATACAAGTATGGACATCTAGTGGTAAGAATCAAAAGCTGAGTATAAAAGTCATACATTCGCAAATTGCCACTAGATGACGCACACAGTTTAAAAACAACTGAAAAATAACTGAATGTAAAACAACAGAAAAATAAATACCCGTTCATGCTTCACAAAGCCCAAATCATACTTCCGATCATAAAGCAAGAGATCACTCTGGGCACGAACAGTTGAAATAAGCATAATGCGTCGTTCGCCGCCCTGGAAAGCCTCAGTAGTACCAACTTGAATATCATTATGTCCGGCAGTTTCCAAGCGCTTGCGAATTTGCGCAACTTGTCGAATATAAGGTGCAATCACGCCGATATCGCGCTCTTCAACGCGCACATTCGGTAAATTCAGCATATGCTTAATGAGCTTGAGCACCATGTCCATTTCCATGACATTATAGTAGCTTGGAGAGTGTCCATTGCGCTGCTCCTTAGAGAGAAGTCCAATAAACTCTACAGCCGCTCCTTTCTGCTGTTTCTTCTTCTTATCTTTCAGCTCTAAGCGTGCGATGGACATCGTAGAAATGGGATCGTCATGTAAATCAAACTAGACAAACAAATAAGAATAAAACAGAACTTCATCAGGTGCACATTATAAACCTACTTGAAGTGAATCTCCATAGAACAAATGATTAGGCACAGCGACAATATCACGATGAGAACGATAATTATGCACGAGCATCGTGATGAAATCATTATCATAAACCAATGGGCGTTGTCTCAATGGCGCGTACATTTGAATCGTCTCCATGAGCCGATCTAACAAAGAGCGCGCCAAGCCCCTTCTGCCAGCCAATTCCCCACAGACCGGCCCCAACTGTTTCGGATCCCCAGCGAGTACAATCGGCCTCCCCGGTGCCAACAAACCGATTGGAATATCACACTCCGGTTCTGTGGTCTGCGCCGCTTCGTCAATGAAGAGCATGTCCGGCGAGTAATCACCAGCGAACTTGCCAATCAAGTGCAGGGTGGAAATCACAATTTTGTACGTCTTCAGATCACTTGGCTTCACCATGTAGAACTCGCCGCCGTCCAGATTGCTGAAGTACTTCACCGCTGTGGGTATCTCATTCACACAGCGATTGCCAGTGTGCACGCGGAACAAGTCCTTGTCCTTCGGCTCGCGATCACGTAGTTGCTCATCCAGTTTAATGGCGAGCATGTCGCAGGCGGCGTTGGAGGGCGCACAGACGAGGATGTGCATCTTGGGATGGTGCTTCTTCATCTGCAAGATGGCCTCGACTAGAGTGACGGTTTTGCCTGTGCCTGGTGGACCGAAAATGATATACGGAGCTCGCTGAGCGGTGCCGCTGAGGATGCTCTCCACCGCCATTAATTGTTCCCGATTCAACGCGATTGTCGGATTGAATAATCTACGATACAACAATTTCAACTTATAATGCAATTTACTTCAGCTGCTAATGTGCTTACTCTTCTGGTCCCAAGGTACGCCGAATGATGCGATTCAGCGGTGGTTTGGGGAACAGCGAACAGGCAATCATCCCATTGGAAATGCAATTGTTCACACCCTGGTGCATGCGCTCCAGCTGCAGGCGCGAGAGCAAGAAGCTCACATCCAAGGCACTCATGGGATACACACGTAAAATAGCCAGTATTCTATAAGTAAAGTATGATTCATAATTCGATTTTAATCGTAATCTTAATTTTAGTTTAATTTTAGACAAAAAATTAAGATTACGACTACGACTAAAATCGAACTATGAATCGATTTGTTTATGGTTTTGTTTAGCTTTTGTTTCTTTTGTTTCTAGATCTAGGGAGTTTGGTAATGTTGGTAACAAACTTAGGGATTTTTTTTTGTTTGGGCCCACTTACTCTGGATCCAAATACTCGATGATCAGCGATTCGTCCTCGACCAGCTCCACGACACCCTTGTAGGCGCGTCGCTCGCCACAGAACCGCAGCAGGACCAAATCGCCGCGCAGAACTGACGGACGCTTCTCCGCCAGGCCAGGCACATTCAAGATTACATTGCTGCGCACGATGCGCACGTTCACATTGGACATGTTGTACTGGCGAATGCCCAGGCTCTGGGTGCATTCTTCTAGCCACAGCAGGCGATGAAAAAACTCTGCGTAGTTGCCTTCGTTCACACCAGCTTCCCACATTGCCCTGTTTTATAACCACACACAGATTGCAAAAAAATACATTTTCAGGCTAATCATACTCACAGTGTTTCGCGGCGGTAATATTGCTCAATTCCAGTCTCAGACGGAAACTCTTTAAATCCATACATATATACGCGATGGAACTCTCGAGGAATTCCATTATCATCAAGATGGTGGCTAAAAGTACAAAATTATTCAAATATACATGCAGCTTTTAAATGTTGTGTATAATGGGTGCCCTACAGTAAAGTCAGGGTAACCAACGGTAACCAAGAAAAATCCCTTCAGAATCGTTTCATAAAAACTTTGCAAGCAAACAAAATATAGGAGAATAACTTACGGTTGATTAACTGGTTCAATAATCTCCATTACTGGCCATATGTCTTTCTTAAAAGGACTCTCTCCTTCTTGTGCTTCAGTAATTTCAAGGTCACAAATCGAAATTTCCTATAAAAAGAAACAACAAACCTAAAATACAATCAACAAGTGATACTTTCTTTCATACCACATCTCTATAGATGACTTTATAGGCCCTTGGATTTGACTTTGGCTGTATGGTTATAGCAATAGGCAGCACATAAGTACCAATTGTTGCAATAACTTGTTGAAATGTCAGTGTGAAGTTGCATTGGTCCCCTATAAATGCACAAAATATAAAAGCAGACTGTAAAAATATCACTTCTTTATACCTTTCTCCAAAACAAACTCCAAGTATGTATTTGGTGCATTGTTGTACTTGGTGATAAAATACTTGTCAAGGGGATGCATAGTGTGAACAAAAATCCATATCTCATCATCACGGTTATTCCTGACACTGAACTTATAATCTAATTTTCTACCTAACTGTTCAAATTTGTTGCACGTCAACTGAAACATAAACTACAGTTATGAAAAAGTCAGCAAGCAAGCAAAAGTTACTCACATTAGTAATATAAAACCCTGTATCTTCAACATACTGCGCTTGAATACCAGTCAGATTATCCAGCAGAATACATTGATCAATAAATATCTTATCACATTGAAGCCTCTCACTCCTCTTGATGAGCCTGGATTGCAGGTGGAAATTCAGGCGATGCTGCAGGCTGTGGAGGTGTCTTTCCTCGACATCGTCGTCATGTTCGCCGCACAGTTCACAACGCTAAACAACAAAGATTTCAAATGTATTGTTGTTACCAGATTGTGTTGTAACGTTACCAAGGTACGCATTGCGGCGATGTCCTGTTGCACCTGGAATGTTTAATTTAAAATATAATGAGGAATGTTAAACGAAGGCACACGTGCGAAACATAAAAACAACATGACCGTGATTGCAAGTGAATGAATGCAACCAGATGGCAACCTGCGGCGTTGCGGTTGCGGACAATATGTTATAACCTTAATGTTTTGCAGGAGGCGCAGGAAGCAAGAAATGTCAGAGGGGAATTACAGCATTATGTACTTTCGCATCTAGTAATCACTGTAATCAGTGTAATCACGATATCCGATATCACTATCACTTGGTCACCACAACCTATCGATGTCAGGTCTAGACGTGCTGACTAATGCATTCCAATGCATGAGAAAATACATATACAGCATATTTACATTTTCACTTAACGGTTGTTATTGAAATTTGAAATGAACTCGAGTTCTGTTTACATGAAAGCACGTATCAACAAAGTACAACTGTATGCGAACTGTATGTTTGCTGATTGCTGAATTCACAGAATTGAACAAATGATGTCTTCACAAACACAAACCTTAACTACGACGCTTGATACACAAACCAGAGTGATTACCGACTAGATGAATAAACTATTCAAACAATATATATAATATACGTGAACTGTACTAATTTAAACATATCTAATCAATTTTCATGTAGATAATATTGCATGAATGCTTTGTTCTCTGTAACAAAGCACTGTATTAAAAGTTGTATAATTAATTCTCTAGGAGTGTAAAAAATAACAATCTGAAACTCGATTATCGTACAGTATAAAAAAGCGGAAATGAATCATGTTCAATAAAACTAGTAGGCAAACTGCAAACAATGACAATAATCGTCAGACGGATGTTATAATTTCTCTGACCATTTCTGACTTTCCTATAGTTTTTTACTCCCAAACACAGAACTCCCACAACGGCAGCAAAATGACAACCCCCGGTAAAGATTTACTCTTGCACTTGTAAGTTTTAATATGTTTATGTTTATAATCAATTTTAAACGGACTGCTGTTTCAATGGTCTTTCATTTTCTATAGGGACAAGGCGATCATGAGCATTGATCCCAATCACCCGCACATGAGCAGACACCCACGATTGCACCAGGGATTGAATCCAATTATTATGACCATACGCTCCGAGCTGCATTACTTAAAGCAGTTGAACATTGATGTAAAAATGCACGTTTGTAGAGATGTGATTAAAGTTATTTGTGGTAATTGCAGGAGAGACGGCGAAAATTGCGAGAGCTACAAGTGCAGGATTTTATTGAACAGGAAAGGGAACTGCGCCAGGTGGGGCTGGCTTTCATCAATCGCTTTCAATAGCAATCCAAGAAGAAACAAGAACAAAACCAATCAATTATTTATTTACGTTTTTTAAATTCCTCGTGTGTTGCAAATATTTTAACAGCGCCCTCTGTCCATCTCTCAATCAATTTAAAGTTTAAGTTAAACTCCGACAGATAGATGTCGGTAGCATGCAGGTTTCCAAAGAATTAATTCATAGGAAGACGAAGTATTTCAATTTAATCCTCAACCAACGAAAATTAAATCATGTCGAAAGCAAAATCAAATCGTTTTATTCATTACACATTGTTCATATTATCACAAATTGTTCGCATATTTAGGTACACCAAGTTTTAAAATTTGTTTGAACCTCTCCCTTCTGAAAGTTGTATTCCATCTACTACAAACGAATAATCGCATTTGTTAATCGGGCAATTAGCGGCATTAAAAAATCCGCTTTTAACTCCTTCCCCCACTGGTCCGTAAGCACCTTCTCCACAATATTAAAGTCCGATTCATATTCGAGGTTCACATCGTACAGTAGCGTAAATATAATCAGCGCACGCTTTACAACCGGCGTGTACTCATCACAAAGAAAGTGAAATGCCATGGCGACCTGAGCGGGCGTCTCTTGTAGGTTCTTCACTAGCAGCACACCCTTTTCCTCCAACTCGCCGCTGTACTTCGTGATTATCATGCCTTTGTCTGCCATTATCTCTGGGGAATGCAGTTCCTTTTGAAAGATGTGCACAATATCATGGCTGCCATTCAATTCACATGCGGTGTAATTCAATAACCGTTGCAGTCGCAAATTCATGGCCAGAGAGTCCTCCTTGGACTTGGACTTGCTGGAGTTGATGAGCATGAGAACAGATGGCTTGTCAAACATTTTAATCTCTTGCACTGCTGATATTATTGCTATTTCTTGTTCAGGACTAAATGCAGCATTTAAGGGTAAAGTTTCTTGTTGGCAATTTGGCTTTGAAATTGATTGATCCTTGTTAGCTGTGTAAGAGTATATACCAATTGCAATTGCTACTATCAGGAATGCAACAAGAATGATAACTTTTCCATAACTGCTTTGATCTTCATTTTGTTCATCTGGTTGCTTTTGTTCCGTTGCTTTCTGCAGTTTATAATTATGGTCATATTGTTGGGAGTCTCCACCTGTACCTCTTCTCCTCACTTGCTGCTCACTTGTATTCAATTTTGAGAACTGATTTCTTCTCTTTTGCACATTTAAACGATCATCTGAAGCATTCAATCTTCTTTCTGAACTATGTGTAGCCCAATCATCATGGTCTGAGTCCTTGGAGTTCTCAGAACTTAGTGTGTCATCAGCATTGTAAGAATGATTGTGTTCATTGCTTTGATCAGTGTCTGTTGTTGATGGATCATGAATCGACTTCCTTGCATTTGGCTAAAATTCAATAATTTAATGATTAAAATAAAAAATGTAATTAAGTATTTTACCTTTATCATATTCATTATTGGGTTATTTAAGCAAATAAGCGTAAATATTCATAAATTCACTTTAGTTATACAGAATATAACCATACTTTATAAAATTTGTAGAATTTTACAAAATGGGAGAGTTTATGTACGTTTTTGCTGAAATTGATATGTCTGATAATGCAGTGACTAATTTATCGTTCAATTGCAAAAGATAAGATCATTTTACTGAATTTAACGACGGATTTTTGGAGAATTTTGATTGTTTGAAACGTCTTTGCAATCAAGTGGTTTCTAAGGTTTTCACAGGTTTGTTCACACAGCTGACTGGTTGGGTTGACCCACTTGACCCAGAGAAAGCCCAGAGGTTGATCAAGTTGTTAATCAAGTTTTGACGTGGTTGTAATTGCGATTTAGGTTGGGCATGTGCTAAAGTAACACAATAACGATCAGTTTGCGAACGTACGATAATTAGAGTAGTCGATGCACTAAAAACCGACCATTCTAGAGATCCCGCTTGGCCGCTTGCGATGTTGATGCATATCAGCTGATCAACTTAATATCACTTGTTCAGTGGTATTCCCAAAAAAATAAATGGCGTTCCTCATAAAAAGTTACACTTAGGAGGCCTCCTAAGGGGTAAAAAATGATTAAAGTTTGAAAATTTACCCGATGAGTCACACTACAAATCAATCGTTTAGGCGAGTTTACTTTTCACCAAAAACATGTTGGCTGCACTGACTGTAAGTTGCGTTGGTGACTGAGAAAAATAAACGTACTTCAATGATATTCGATGCTTTCCACGTTAAGGCACGTCATGGCTGTAAAATCAAAACTTGCGTCAAGTTCCTTGTTGACGAAACACTTCGTTTGTAGCCGTAAAACAGAAATGAAAGCAACTGGATCAACTGATTACAGCGCGCACTAGATGACCTTGACAGAACCAATCAGAATAAAGCATTCCCTCAGCGAGCCATCGGACATAATATGTATGAGTTGCCTACGGTAAAGTGTGACGTCACACTTCATCATCTAGTGACAGAATTGAAAGTTAAATAGTTTAAATAACATATAAGAAATTTATTCTATTTTAAGATGTGACTGAACAAGTCTATTGGCCTTCCGTCGGCAAACGCATCGTGGAAGGGCAGCTTTAAACACTTCAAACAATCCTGAAAAATATATACACATACACAAAAACTGGAAACATTATGAAAGAAAAAAAAGTTTGTAGACACAACTAAACACTTTCTCTGAACTATTCGAACTTTGTACCAGTTTTAAATAATGTTAATCACTTCGTTTGTGGGTGATTCAGGCTTGAACATATACTATAAGAAAAGCAAAATTTTCACAACATTTCCCACATATTGTTCGATACTGCTTACTGCGGGCAGGCAACAAATGCGTTTGCAAATAGTTCACAGCCGTAAATGATCGAGCGCCTGAAACGCACTACGTTTGGGAGTGCGCAGTTCGCAGAGTGCATTTTAATTGTGAAATTGCGTAAGCGCAACGCAACGCGACGAGCGTTTTCTCGCACAATGTGCCTTTAATATCCGCAGGTCCGCAGGGAGAGCACTAAAACTCGAGCAAAATGCCTTCGAAGTGCGCCGCAATCGCTCGTTATAAAAATTCCTTGCGTTCTCGGCTCTTGCGAATATTTTCAACTGTCTCAAACAGCGCACAAAACGGCAAATTGCAATTTGCAAGAAATTCACCGCACTGAGCATAATGTAAGCCATGTTGCGAACTGCAAAGTGATTACAATATTTGCTAATCGTTTTCAATGTTTGGACGTACTGCAGTGCAGCTGGATGTCCAAGCGCGTGTAAAATACCTTCAACTCTTAAAGCTTGCAAAACTATAGTAAATTCTGACCATTATTACTCATAATTGCACACATGACGGGATAATTCTTTGATTTGTTCGCAAATTCTTTTTAAAATACCTACCTAGCGTTGCGCAACATCCCACATACGAGATATGCACAAGGCACGATTGAATTACCACAATTAAATCTTCATAATTATCAAATCATTGTTTTTCATTTGTAGGAATTCCATGATTTACATAAATCCTCCAACTCGTCCTTCCTCGCATGTCCGTTCAGTCCATGTGTTGGGTATTATTAATGAACAAACGAAATTTAAACAATTTTGATGGAATATTCAATGTTGGCGTGTTTTGTGTGGTTCTTTGTTGTGTTGTACCTGTGCGAAAGAAGCGCATGGTCAAGATGTGGTGTCTACATAATGGCTTAATAATGCTTTATTATTACTGTGTACTTTCGATTGTACGGGCGCACGAGTAGCGATATTATAATTCTATTTTCTTGCTGCTGTAACTGCTGCTTCTTCTTTTCAAGCGCTTCACGCCTTTCTTCTTTCTGCGCGCGTGCTCGCTGATTCATTACGAAGCGAAGAGGAGAAGACAAAACGATTTTAAACAATATGTCTTGGGATGCGGACGAAGGCAACTAATGAGAATTGCCATGACGCCGATTTTATACTTGTATACATATATTCAAACGCTTGAAAACGTCGAAATTAACGTGCACATTGCTGTGTTTGCTAATCTGTTTGAAATTTACATAATAGAAAACGTACATAATAAACTTGTTCAGTGGTATTCCCGAAAAAATATATGTCGTTCTTCGTGAAAAGTTACACTTAGGAGATTTTTTTGAAGCCTCCTAAGTGGTGAAAAAAATTATTAAAGTTTGAAAATTTACCCGATGAGTCACACTACAAATCGCTTAGGGGACTTTAGTTTTCACTAAAAACATGTTGACTGCTCTGTTACACAAATGCAAGAAAATTTGAAAGAACCAATCAGAATGAAGCAATCACTCAGCGAGACCTATGCAACCTATCCAACACAATCTGTATGTGCGGTTGCCTACAGCTTATCTGAGAAACAATGAGTCATCCTTCAAACGCTACAAACTCTAGTGATAAAATTGAAAGTTGAATAGTTTAAATAATTATAACTTTCATAACATAATTTTTAGGTGAAAGCAGCCCCAGAGGAAAATTGTGCTCAATATTTGAAGCCATATGCAGAAAACAAATTGAAAAAATTAATAAACTGACGTTTTCTAAGGAATTAATTTGCTATCCAACCTAGAATAGAACTCGCAAATCCTTCATGTTAATCTCACTCCAATGAGGACGAAGCACTGATTTTTAAATTGATTAAAAATAAAAATTAAAATCAATAGTGTAAATATTAGAATTTTTAGTGAATCTTTAAAACAATAAAAATTTCGAGTTATTAAAAAACATCTGAAAAAATATTTCAGTATTATAGAATATGGAATTTAAAAAAATGGCGCCCTACATGGAAGTTGTATGTGCAACCTTTAAACCATTTTCCAAAAAAAGTGGCAAATAAATTGCATAATTTAAAGTTAGTTACGGACAAAGTAAAGCACGAACATGTTGCAATAATTCAATCAAACGCTACGAACGAATCTTATTCAATTGTGCGCGATTTCACACTTTCGGTTCGGTTCGATTCGCAATGACATCAATTTACCGCCGCCAAACAATACGCCGTTAATTATTAAAGTAACTTCCGATTCGTTGCACGTTGCGCCGTTTCTTCATTGTTTGCATATCGATTCACAGATTGTGTGCGAAGAAAAAAAGTGTCCGTTAAGTTAAGCCTTAAGACTGACTATATTTTAACAGGTGCTAGAAGACTAGAAGCTTATTTGATTGCAGCTCTAGATGTTTTATAGTGATTACAATTCGATTGTGGTTGTGGTTTGGCTCACTTAATCACAATGTTAGAAAAAGTTGGCGCAGAAAAAGATGAGATTTCTGCCTGATTTAGCATTTAACGAGGAAATACTTTTTCAGTAATTTTTTTTTAGATTCAAATTTTAATAGTCGTGGGATTTTTAATGCTCAATTCAATGTTAAGTTCTATCTATTATAACCACGGTAAAGAGTATTTTTCGTTCTCAGGTTGGGGACGCTGTGTATTTGGTTACTTCTTGGTAA
>JARJDQ010021376.1:0-12766 GCA_030264215.1 Geostiba sp. GC000077
GATACGAGCAGTCAAAGGCACTTTGGTTATGCATGATTTCTTCATGATTGCCCTACGGAGTCCATCTTGAATTCGTGCTTTTGGGTGGGGAACCAGCTGTTTTGGAAATCTCTATTAATATTTTAACAATTTTAAAAATAAAAACAAAAATTGTATAGCAATTGTAGGAAACTCTTAACCATAAATACAAATATTGTTTATATTAATTATTTAGAAATAAATACAAAAACGTCAATAAATAACTTAAAAAACAGCAGTAATAAGTTAACCGTTTTTCGGTAATCGCCACGTTTACACAAGGAATAATGAATATAAAATTCTCTTCGCAAGCGCCGGTCTTTGAATATTTATCAATGTGACACTCTGTCTTTCGCTATAATTTTACCTACTTAATAATATACGCAGTCCATTTCGAATGGGCGCCCAACTTAGCAATTAGCATACATAACCACAACTCAACACTAGTGCTGCCGCTGCGCAAGGCGTAAAATATAATCTAAAAGTAATAAATTCGCTCGGAAACCTAACCTCGAAACCTCGAAACCAAAACGTTGCAACTTTGCAAACGCGGCCGCGCTGGAATCAAATAAATAGGAACGTATTCCGTAATATTAACATATGACATTTGTTATACTTATATAATTCTAATAAATTCGTCAGTGGCCAACCAAACTGAAAGAAGAAGAAAACGCGCCCTTAAATCAATGAATGAAACATGAAACAAAGAAATGAAGTCACCTTGACCTTGAGTGACCTTGAGGTGGTGTTGTGTTATTGAGTCTTGGAGTCTTGCCTCTTGAGTGTATTGCGAATGGATTGGAACATTAGAACATTAGAAGGTTAGATGATTAGAGAGATCAATCTGCCGCTTTCTTAGATTGCGCCAGCCGCCAGCGCCATCTATTTGACAGCACTCTTATCATCGCGCTTGATAGGAAACTTATTCTCTTTGTAGGTTAGCTTCAGCTCGTCGAGGGTCTTAATTGTGTGATTCGTAGAGCTTGTAGGACTGACTGGACTGAGCGGACTCATCGGACTCATCGGTGTTATTGTCCTGGTCCTTTCCAAGCGGATCGAGTTTGGACGAGCGTGCACCTGCACCTCGGCATCCTGCTGGTAGGCGTAGACATTCGCATCGAGAATATTCTCAGTGCTCGACGCGACGTTCTCCTCCATGACGCTGGTTAACGGCGGCGGCGAACTGGCCTGATAGCGGGTGGGCGATATCACATCCCCGTCCTGCTGCACATTGAATCCGATGACGAGACTGAGTACTTCCTTTTGCTTCCGGCTGCCGCTGCCGTCGCCCGATGGCGTTAGCTCGACGCGCCGCTCCTCGGTCGCTAGCTGCTGATAAGTCTTGGCAGGCACTGGAGTGGCACTGGGAGATGCGGCGACAGGAGTGGTAATGCGTTTGCTCTCCGCAGGACCAGGACCAAAGATACTGGGGAGTTGTCGCGAGAGCGATTCCAAGTTTGCTTCGAAGAAGATGTCCTGAATGAAGCGGCGCGTCATTAAGCGATACGAGTTCTCCGCGAGCATCTTGCAGACGTCCGAGTACAGACACGCGTCCTGGAATACCTCCGGATGCTTCTGCTTGAGGTTGAGAAGGTTATGCCGAAAGTGCTTCTGCACCAGCGGATTGCTGAGCATTTCGATTTGATTCAGTATGCTTATTCGCAGCGCAGTTTCTTCATCGCTTACACTCGCTTCGCGCCGCTTCGCATCGCACCGCTTCGCATCGCTTCGCACCGCACTTCGCTTTTTGTGGCTGGGCCCGCAGGCCATACAGTTTTTCGAGTTGTGCCAGAACCTAGTGCGTCGTCTACTGGACGATTGAGTGCATGCACTGATCTCACTATCAGTGCTTGTATCTGATCCTAAACACAAACAATTCTTTTAGGTTAAGCCATCTATGCCATCAAGAGTAATCGAATTACCAAATAATCTATCCGCAGTGAACGACAACCGTCTGGATGTCACCTGGTACGCGGGAAATAAATTCGTTAAAACCAGTGGCAGTGCAATACCCATGTAAAGCTGGCCCTGCTTCTTTCGCAGGGATTCGTCCTTGATGCTGAACTTATTCACGCTCGCCATCGATGCAAGGTTGAGGCCGTCTCTGATGAAATTCATTAGCGACGAACTTCTATCCTCGGACATGCTGTATAGTGTATAATAAATTCATTTAGTACCATTGCCAACAAAACATTGCAGTAAGTTTGGTTGCCTACCTTGAATATCGATTCCTATCTAAACTATGGACCCTGGCAAGCGCCGGCGGCAGCGAATCCTCCTCATCCGAGTCCTTGGCTTGCATTTTAATTTGCCGGATGATTTTATAGCCCATGTGATCTTGAAAGCTGAGCTTGCCGCTGGTGCTACCTGCGGGCGACACTGTCGACCGATCGGATGGAATGCGCGTGCGCGACGACTCCGAGTGGCGGCGTATTTTCGCTGCGGTTTTGATCGTTAACAAACTGGAAATGCTCGGTATTGGTGTCAATGTTGAACTGACCTCACTACAAAAAAAATATGCGGTGTTTTAACAGTGTTTTGCAGTATTTGACAGAATTTTAGTGTATATTTGGTTGCCTACGTACTTCAAGACGCTTTTACCAATGGCCGACTCACAGCTACTCACGCCGGACGTAGTGCTTTCCGTGATCGAGTTATCTCGGTAGCGATGCGAGCTCGAGCCAGTGTCTTTGCGCGCGCGCAGATAATCGAAAGTCTTTGACTCTGACAGTGAGCGCACGTGTTGAGAGCCCTGGTAGCTTAAATGCGGCGGCAGTGTCGAGGACTTGCGATTGGCGCTAGTGGCGCTAGCATCGCCGGCCATGTACAATAGATCATCCTCGATGGTGGAGCTGTCTGCGTCGGCTGGCACATAGTAATCGTAGAGCGTGTCCTGGTCGATCATCTCCATCGTCAGCTCCTGATTGAGATGCCAGTGCGCTTCTTGTATCACTGGCCAGCGTTCATGTCGATCGTGTCTTGTACAAACCCAACCTACACACAAACATAGGTTATGTATTTATTATAGCGCAGAGATGCAAACGGTTATACATTGCGGTTTCGATGACTAGTATCGTTTACGGTTTACCGGTTAAAGAACGAAAAAAAAAATAATAAAGGTTTTCGGTTTTTTTTTTCTTGCAAAAAAATATATCGTTTTCGGTTTTCGGTTTTTTTTTTCAAAATCATTTTCATTTCCCCATTTTTTTTCGGTTACAGTTTTAGTTACTGTTTGCAAATGTATCTTAATTATTTCGGTTACCGGTTTAAATTAACCGGTTTCGTAAAACTATTTTCCATCCCTGATTCGAGTGTGATGTCGGTTCAGTTAGTTGCATACCTAGCTTGAACAAACAGTCAGCGCCATAATCGGTGGTGGCAATAAGCCCAAGCACGTAGAAGGCAGTTGCTTTGACAGACCACACAACACAGCCTTCGGCGAGGTGCACAATGCACGCTAGGACGGTCTTGTTGGCAATGATTTCCAGTCCAGCCACGGAGCTGCAGAGATGCCCGAGCGCCCAGAGGGACGCTTTAATCTTCACAATTTCGGCTTCAGTCTCACACAATCCCAGGGCGTTTTCGATCGTCTACATAAAAACGTTCAAAACAAACGTAAAAAAAGTGAGGTTGGAAGTTTTGTTTCCTTAAGACATTTCTAACCTGTAAACAAGTACGTATGCTGCCGTGTTCCTCTAATATCTTCATTCCTTCGGGGTGTTTCGTCAGCTGGCCGTACAAATGAGGTGGCAGGAAGACATCTGCACGCGTGCCCGACCTTGACGACGTCGTCCGCTTGTCGTAGCGGCCATCTTCGCCCTTTTGATGTTGCGTGAGTGCATCCGCAGTCTCACCCTCGATAATGAACACATAACTGTTGAATTATACAAACATTACTGCCAGGGATGGAAAGCGGTTTTACGAAACCGGTTAAATTAACCGGTAACCGAAATATTTAAAAGAAATTTGTGAACCGTAACCGGAACCGAAAAAAAATTGGGAAAAGAACGTTAACCGTTAACCGAAATAAGAATTAACCGGTTATTCCGAAGAGCACCGAACACCGAACACGTGTTCTTTCGTGTCGATTCATATAGCCGAGGAATTGAACGGTTCAACAAAACCGGTTAAATTAACCGGTAACCGAAATATTTGGCTAACCGTAACAGAAATTTTTTTTTTGAAAGGAAACCGAAAACCTTTATTATTCTCGTTCTTTAACCGGTTAGAATGTAACCGATACTAGTCAATTAACCGTTATGTATAACGGTTTCCATCCCTGATCACTGCATAAACATAAAGTAACTTCAAACTTGTGATAAGTCTAGTAATGTGTACTAGTGTACTGTACCGGTAATTGAAGTAATCATCCCATCGTCGCAGTTCGTTGACAACAAAATTGCGATGATTGAGGAATCTAAAGCCGCTGGGCACGCTCAGATAGCGAATGAGCAAGAGCGCGCCCTTCTCCTCCAGATGCAGCAGCTTGGGATTGAGGTGAATCAGCTGCTCCAGGTTGCGAGGCACTTCGCACGCCTCGTGCAGCGTCGCCAGCGCCGAAAGATACACCGTGCGCGAGCGATCACCCAACTGGTCGGCGAGCAGGCGAATGCCCCACGTGGAAAAGTTCGGCAGGCCGGCGCGCAACAGCACCAGCAGGAACTGTGTCGCGTACAATCGCGACGATTCGTTGGCACACTTCAGCACGGCGGAGAGAATCTCATACGATTTGGCATTCTCGCAGTAGTCCAGCGAGGAGATGATCAGCTTCACGTAGCAATCGTGTTTGGTCGTCATTGCCAAGTGTTTTAACCTACAAACCACAACAAGTAAAAATTTGCCCAGTGTTTTAACCAGTTTTAACCGGTTTTAAACCAAAACAAGTAAAAAATGAGTACAGCTTACTTTTCAAACATATTTAAACTCTCCAAAACCTCCGCCCCGCGTCTCGTGCTCGCTAACCGACCAATAAAGAGAAAGTACGTTTGGCACTGCGTGTTGGCCATGTGCTGCGGACTGAAGAGGCAATCATGCGCGCTCTTCCCCTGCGTGATCTTCTCAATATGCTGGCAAATGTCGCGCACCAAATCGCTGAGGAATCGGTCGGCAAGCGGATCAGACAGGTGCGCAAGACACTCGACAAGGTCAATGCCAGCTGTTGTATACCATTGCGGGTTCTTCGGCGATGACAAATCCATGTGCGAATAGCGATTGCTCGATGGGAGGAAGTACTCGACCAGCCGCTTCAGGAACGCGCGATGATTCTGATCGGTGAGGTCGAGCGTAAAGTCTGATTCTCTCTTAAGAATTATTTTAATCACATTCCAGTTCCACGTGAACGCATCCTTATTGGCGAGGACGCCAGTATCCTTCACAGCGTCATCGGCATCCTTCGCGACGAGCTGCGTGAGGCGCGAACGTGTCGACTTCTGTCGCTTGAGCTTCTCAGCGCGCTGCGTCGTCTTCACCGAGCTGCCAGCGCGCAGGATATAATCCAAGTAAAGACTGTTTGAAGCTGGTCGCCGCTTCAGCAGTTTGTGGAGCTGTTGCAGTGCGGTGATGGCGCGCAGCGCCTGCGGATTCGTTGTCGCGTATTGAATGAGATTGGGGAGGGCTGGAGTGATGTTGCAGCACTCCGGCGGCAGTAGCACTTGTATTAAACGCAACAATTCACCTAGAAGTTTTCAAAAAATTAACTTTTATGCTAAGATATGCTAGAACACCCTAGACAATAGACTTGTTCAGTGGTATTCAGAAAAAATTATATGTTCTTCTTCGTGAAAAGTTAAAGTAGTGAAAAAAATGACGAAAGTTTGAAAATTTGCCCGATGAGTCACACTACAAATCGCTTGGGTGAGTTTAGTTTTCACCAAAAACATGTTGGCTGCTTTGCCACACAAATGCTAAACAGGAATTTAAACAAACATTTCCATAGTTACATATGCATTTATTATTGGTAACCATGGAAATAGAGATAAAGATTTTGTCTCTATGTCGTTACGTGTCCCGGTGCAGGGTTCGCGTCATCATCTGATTGAAGGTAGTGTCACTATACATTTTGGAACAACCAATCAGAACGAAGCATTCACTCAGCGAGACCTATGCAACCCATCCAACACAATCTGTATGTAAACAGCTAAAGTAAACACAAATTCAACATCCCAATGCCGTCAACCCATAATACACCAAAGTACATTCGGGCGTCCATTTTCCTGTTTACTTCGAGGCAATTTTGTGGCGGCGCTGAATATAGTCAATTGCAACACAAATTCTGTACTTACCCTGAATTTATTAATGAATTCAACTCCTTCTCCCGCTGTAACAGCCCCGCCCGCACTGTATCACACTCCAGGACACTGTCCAGCGCGATAGTCTCATCGCCAATCACCTCCTGCTCAACGTGCAGAATGCTAATGTGGCTGGGAATGCGCAACTGACCGGCGGAGATCATCCGCAACAGAGTAGTCTTACCAAGGCCGTTTCGTCCGACAAGGCCGTACCGCCGCCCGAACGCCAGAACCACATCAGCGTTGCTCAACAGCACGCGATCGCCGTAGGCGATGTCAAAGTTCTCAATGCGAATGTCTGTTGTCTTGTTGATGCCCTTTGCCTCCAATTTGATCTCCTTTTTGCTGGTTACCTGTGATGCAGTGGCTGTTTCCAGCTTTGGCACTGCTGCAGGTTTGTATTGATCTTTTGAACGTTTTTCTTGCTTCTCTTGAAGTTTGGCTTGTGCTTTTTCTAATTTTTTAGAATCCACTTTCTGCAAATTTTCAATTAAAATGTTTTTGTTACATTGTACTGGATGGAAAAATTAAAATGCTTACTAAACTATCATCCCTATGCATCATCCATATACTTTTAACATCATCAATAGTTGTTTCTTGATTGGCAGCCATGGATGCAAGGTGTACAGGTGCATTGAGCACCTTTGTTGGTCCATTCTTATCATTGCCTTTGGGTTTGAGAAGTTTTAGAAGTTGATCACAGATATTCCTGCAAATTTACACTTAATTATTACACTTTTCCACTGGAGCAATGCAAAATTAACAGTTACATGATGTCATCTTCAGTTTTGCCAACTCCTACTTCCAAGAGCACCTCGCCGACGGCGTCGTAAACCTCCTCAACGTCTTGAAAGTCATCGGCACCATTCTTCAACACGTCTTCACGAAAAGCAAGAGAAAATCAGGGAGTGTAGGTGACAATTGGTGTATAGTATGGTGGAAATCTTTGTGGAAAAGAAATCTTGTCTCTCAAATTACCTTCAACATATTGCTTCAGGTCCTCGTCAATTTGTGGAAACTCCGTCTTGATATAATCGCTACATTTCGTCATCTTACACTCGCGCTGCAATTTCGGCGTGTGGTTACTCGCTGAGCATGCGAAAATCACACCACGATTCACACGATTTCTTCTGCAAGTCAATCGAACGAGTAGGAATTTTAAGGTTAAGCCCACCGTCACTTTGACGTGACGTGCGAATCTCTGACGTGAAGAAATTCCATTTCCCACTACATTTTCACGATTTTCACATTGTGCGGATCATATATATAAAACTGTATGTATGATTTGTATGATTGCATAACCCTCCATAACGTAAACGTGTTTTTCTTTACACTTTTATGCATTTAAGAGCTACTTAAGCTTTCGTATAAAAAGCTAGGGATTTCTAGAACATCGTAAGCCTGAAGATTCATTGGAACAGTGTTTTTTTAACGTGAAAAAGCCTGAACTTAAATTTGCTATCTGAACACTCGGTATAATTGTAAACAACAAGCAGCGCCCCCATCGGCAGCTAGCAGGCGGAACTGCAACTGCAACTGTGCGAAAGTTACAGAAGCGTGGACGCTGGGAAGGCGGTTTTTGTGCGCGCTCGCCGGGACCGGGCCAGAACACCTCGCTGCCTCACGCACTGCGTTTGTACAGATGCTCTGGTTTTACCTGAACCTGGACCCGGTTACAGCTTACGCGACGCTTTGAATAATTCAATTCGAGTGTGTTGTGTTGTGTTGGAAACGCATTTGTTTCGCCTGGGTCTTACCTCTTGCCATTAGCGCCGGCTCGGCAAAACGCAAAATCCTCGCTGCTTGCTGCAACCTACTGTTGAGAGTGCTGAGACATCCGGCACGACATTCATTTCATTGCAATAAGGCGCCGACGACAAGCTCATCATGGGTTCGTATCTCTCAGAACCGATCACGGAGAAGCTCTCCGCCGATGAGCTCAGCGAGCTGCTGGCGTGCGGCTCCAGCTCCATGCAGGGATGGCGCGTCAATCAGGAGGTGAGCGCCAATCTTACAATTTTCTAACCTCACAATTACCTTGATAAAAAAAAACTTGGAAAAAAACTAACAATAATCTACTTGTTACAAATTGTATTCAATATTGTATTTTGATTTTTTTATTCAGGATGCTCACAATTGCATTTTGGACTTTGACAAAAACACCTCGCTGTTTGCTGTGTATGATGGCCATGGAGGGCATGAAGTTGCCCTGTACTGTTCACAAAAGCTTCCTGAATATCTGCAGGCTTTAGAATCCTATAAAAATGGCGAGTTTGCAAAGGCCTTGGAAGAAACATTCCTAGGTTTTGATGCAAGTATTGCCACCTCAGAAGTTGTAAAGATCCTCAATGAAATGACAAAAGATAAGAAGGATGGTGAGGATAGTGATGATGATGAGGAGAATGTCAATGACTTGTATGAAGAGGCCTCCATGCCTATTGAGCAAGTGATTGAGAAATACACCAACAATCACCTTGGCAGGCAGGATAATAGGGCAGCCTCACTGAAAGATGACAAGCCATCATCACCATTCCTCAAGGCCAAGACCTCCAGAGAAGGTGAGGGCAGTTCAGGTGTGTGCAGCAGTTCCTCCTCAAATGTAGTAGAGCCAGTAACAAGCTCATCAAGTGCCACCAGCATTACAGCAGCTGCTTGTTCAACCACTGAAGAAGAAGAGCTGTGTGAGAAGCAGGAGAATGGGCTGGTTGTAACACCACCAATGATTGTGGTTGACTCCACAGGTGATGCTCTGAGTAATGACACTGAAAAGGTGGTAAAAGCCGATTTCGAAAACGAGGTGAATAATGGTGAGACGCCGACTACAACTACAATCAGCACGCCTGCGGCAATGGAGAACGGCAGCCCAAAGAAAGGCAAAGCGACCGTGAAGACCAAAGGCGTCGATGTGCCTTCATCTCCACTGGAGGACAAGAAGCAATCAACGCGAACACGTCCCAAACGCACCGTGCAACAGATGTACGCGAAACTATTGGACTGCTACACACCCGCAGCTGATTCCGAGTCGGAAGATGACGATGACGACAACGATAAGACTTTTGAGGATCCGTCCGGAAAAGACGCGTCTTCGGATGATGACGCTGACGGTGTGAATCAGTCCTTGGAGGATACCAACTCATCGGGTGAGGATGCCGATGACGATGAAGAGGATGAAGATGAGGAGGATAGTGATGATGCGGATGAGGAGATGAACGATGAGGATGATAAGGTGGCGGCGGCGTTCGCCAAGAATATGGTGGAAGAGCCGGGTTCTGATTCGGGTTGCACTGCGGTGGTTGCCCTGCTGCGAGAGGGCACCCTGTACGTGGCCAACGCAGGGGACTCCAGATGTATCGTGTGCAGGAACGGCAAGGCCGTGGAGATGAGCTTCGACCATAAGCCGGAGGATCAGATCGAGCGCGATCGCATTAAGAAGGCTGGCGGATGTGTTACGGCTGACGGAAGGGTCAATGGCGGGTTGAACTTGTCGCGGGCGCTGGGCGATCACGCCTACAAGCAGAACAAGGAGTTGGACGCCAGGGAGCAGATGATCACTGCGCTGCCGGACATTAAGACCTTGCAGATTGAGCCGAGCGAGGACGAGTTCATGGTGCTCGCCTGCGACGGTATCTGGAACTTTATGTCTAGTCAAGAGGTGGTTGATTTCGTGCGGCCGGAGATTAGGAATGGCACGAAGTTGTCCAAAATCTGCGAAGAGGTAAGTTATACCGTTATACAGGGTTCTTTTGTCTTTAAGTGGACATTGGAATGTTTGCTGTTTCATAATACTCACCACCAATTAAAACTACGGATGTCCAAGAGACACGGAGATTATGTAATCGTTCGCAAATGTTAATGGCAACACCGTGCAGCGTAGCAAGCAATTAACAATGAATGACATTACTTGTCACCTGTTTTTGTTTCTGTTGAAGTCAGCCTTCTCTCAATTTTCTTCTGATATGCCGATTTGTGATTGTGATCAGAAGAAAATAGAGAGAACGCTTTCACAAAAACAAAAGAAGCTCACTAGTAATTTCACTCACTGCGCGGTGTTGTCATTTACACTGTCTAATGATTATATAATCTTCATGCCTCTTGGACACGCTGTATGCTAACTTTAGGAAAAACTGCATTGTATACAGGGGGAGTCTGATTAGTGGTCGGACCTGCGGGAATCTTTGATTTAGGATAGGAAAACTAAAGATTTCAAAAAATTACACAACCCTAAAATATTTGTGGTGTTTGCACTGAAAAGGTTCAGCCAAAAATAACCTTTTTAATGGAATGGTATATTTTCGATATCAAATTTATATACACACTTTAATTGATAACATATTTCTCTTGAAAGTTTTTAATTTTTCTTGATAGTTTTCAAAATATTCTTGAAAATATGAAAAAAGTGACAATTGCATGTTTTTTCGAAATAAGTTAAATGAATGCGATTTTGTGCAGCCTATTTAGTGAAAATCTAATGAAAGAGATACATTTTTAATTAATTCTTGCTCCAAAATGCTTAGAAACATGCAAAACTTCAAACAAGAAAAAGTCGTTTTTTTTTCAAATGGTATTCCATAATTTTATTTACAAGTTCAGACAGGGAATTTATTGATCTTAATTTTCAGTGTCATTTCTCATTATCGATCGCCCACATTTTAAGATATTTTTAAATTAATGAGGTTTACTCAACTTAAGCTGTTATTGTACAATTAATAGGCAACATCGTGGATGCCATGATGAAAAGTATACATTTTTTATTATTATTTCTATCGAAATCGAAGAATCCCGCAGGTCAGACTCACCCTGTACATGTACAAACTTTGTATAAAATTTGTTTGTAAAACAAACCTTTTTTGGTTTAAAAACTTATTTGTTTTTCAAACAAATCTTTAATTTGCTTTAAAATTAAAATCGTTTACATTGTTTTTTTTTTAATTTCTAGATGTTTGATCATTGCTTGGCACCAGATACGATGGGCGATGGCACCGGGTGCGACAATATGACCGCGATCATCGTGCAATTCCGCACGGCCAAAGACACTCCCTGCGCCAAGCGACAGGCCTCCTCCGAAGCGGAGGAAGCAGACAGCACCAAGCGAGCGAAGACTGAGGAGGCTGACGAGTTGCCGTCCACCACCTGCTCGTAAACACACTGTACCCGTGTGCGGAGTGCGGTAAACATTTCTCGGGGCTACAATCACGTCGACTGTCCTTTCTCGATCACATCCGATTTTCCTTTATTTCCTTTTTATTTTTTACCTTTTACGTTCTCTATGTTTTCAATGTTAAAACGCCAATATATGCGTTGGTCTACGTTTTCTAGATGTAGAGTTTAGTTTACGCCGTAAATGGGCGTGTGCCTGAGTCATCAGCTGCGAAAGCATTCGTTCCACGATCATTGCATTTAATATTGATTCTTATTCGGGGCGGTTCTTTTAAGTGTGTGTGTGTTTTTCTAATGTACATACATTATGTAATCGTAAAGTGGAGCGTATAAGCCGATGGATTATTTAAGGAATTTAAACTGTAACTGTGTAAAGAGGAATTTAGCGGTGCCTTCTGTTAACATTAATTGATTATACATATAGGATATACAGAGTGGGCTATAATGTGATGTATTATGTAATATGTGAACAAACGGTGCCTCCCCTTGCAATGCCTGACACATATGATTACATAATACTTAATATTATGGACCACACGGTACACATTACTGTTAAATATACATACAATTCACTCCGCTTTTTAGAGCCAACGATTTGTACAAGCACTCGCTTATCAGTGCCAAACAACGGTCTCTGCGGGGCACTATAAAGCGGAATCGATTACCCAAAGATCATAAATGATTGAGGCTTAGTGGAATTTCGCGCGCAATTTTTCCGATTGTACCATTGAAAATCATTTTTTCATCTTTGTTTCGGAGTAATGGGGCTCAATCGTTTATGATTACGCGGTATATTACTACAACAATATGTTGGACACAATCAATTCGATAAGACAGTAGGGAAAAGTACTTTGTTCTTTTTTAACTCAGCATTTGTAAATCGTAGAGGATACCAATGAGGAAACTTTTCAATACGAATGGAGAACATGTTAATTCAGTGATTTGTTAATAATGTGAATTGGACTGGAAATATTTAAGATGGATCACGTTAACATAAGTTACAAGTCGATTAAATAAACAATGCATTAAGTTATTATTAGTCATTCTAATCAATCTAACTGGTACCTTAATTACCTGGCCCACAATTCCATACGAAAAATTATACCTCAAGCGACGCACCTGCATGAATGGCCAACGTGGAGAGATCAAGCGTTCACTAACGGGATCAAGTTCCGGTAGATTTACTGGTTTATCTGGGTATACAAAGCCATTTACTTTTGCCAATTTGGGCATTTTGTTCTTGGATAATGACTTTTTACAGGTAGCACACAGCACGTACTTCATGCGCATTACTTCTATTTCAT
>JARJDQ010021382.1:0-10268 GCA_030264215.1 Geostiba sp. GC000077
AAGAATAATTACAAACAAAGTTGACAATAAAACTTTACAGCTCTGTATCTCGGCCATAAAGAACAATTTACCTACTCTCTTTTTCGTTCAATGTACTTCTTTTAAAGACATCTATAAAACCTCCAGAGGAATCACGCGATTAATGGGACACCCTGTATGTATTTATTAAACCAACAGCAGCAAAACATGAAAAATTGTCTTTTTATCAGCTGGACGGTCTGGACGTGAAAGTGCGTTTTTTACGTTTTACATCTTGACGAACATAAAAAATAGACAATTGCTCATTTCATTTGATTTCCTATTCCTAGCTACCACATAGAAGCGAGAAAAATAGGCAACAATTGCGAATTGTAAAAAAAAACTGCTGAGTTTACTTTAATCACACATTTTTCTTCACTCTATTCACAACTTCCAAACTGGACAAATTCATGGAAAACAATTAGCATAATTTAAATTTAAAAAAAGTTATCAATAAACGTCTGTATAGAATCTTGAGTATGTTAACGTGTGTTTATTTTTACGATCTGGGGGGTTTGATTTGATGTGAATTTGCAATTGACGCTTGTTTTCGCATGAATAATTACCCGCCACCAGACCACACCAGTGGCGTGCAACAAATGATGGAAAATGCTTCGTATTTTCTCAACGCATGCTCTGATTTTAAATCTCTTTGGTGTAGGTAATAGCCAAAGAGATGGACATATGTGTATGGTACTTGAACCTCCTGAAAAGATGGGAAGGGCTCTATAATAACAGTCAAATGTGAAATTTAAAAATGCTGAATTTTATATGAATACAAAATTTAGTTTAATTTATTCAGAGTTGTAAAAAACACCCTACTATAAAAATTATGTGTTAATTGCTCCTCTTAAAAATAAAACTTGAACGACTCGAATTGGATGATTAGTTTCTGAGATATAATCACTATTGTAACATGTGAAAATCTGAGAATTGCAAGATTAAGTTTACGCATGCGCAAAGCTTAATTTACGGTCAGAGTGGTGGAGACATGAAATGTATTAGAGAATGATTAACATTCGATCAAATTTGACTTGCCATGTTGATTTGTAGCTGAGAAATTAACATTTGAAACACATGAAAGTTTGTACGCCACTGAGGCCTCCACCATCAAGTTTTTGTGCATTGCACATCAAAGCATCAATTATCGATATTGTCAGCGGCGTCGTCAACGGTCAAACGCAGCATTTTTCCACTTTTAGACCGAGAGGCTCCCCCGAAGCTCTCTCAGGTGAGCGTTTGTCGCGCATAAATTCAGCCGATTTCATCGGCGAGCGCTTAGTACGCTGACAATTCGAATTCCATCAACAACCAAGTCGGGACATCCAACAAATCCAACCCAAAACGATTCAAAACTATTCCAAACTACGAAACAATACCGATATCCAACATTCAATAAAGTGCAAGTGCAAACGGTGTCATTTGCAGCTGGATTAATTTCGCATCGCAAGCAGAATTGATTTAAAAAAATTTGCAAAATTAGCAGAAAAAGAAGGTGAGTTGCGGATATTATAAATGTTACGTATAAATATTATAAATCATAAATCAATCACATTGGAAATGTGATTTATGTATAATTTACTTACTGCGCACATTTACATACTGCCAAAGTGGACTTAAGTCGCCATACCGAGGATACGAGATTAATGCTTATTGCATCTGGTTATTAAATTCGTCCTCGCAGGTTTTCACGATGGCGGCGAAAATGCATAAAATCGAAACTACGTACTTAACTCACTTCTGGCCGAGTCTCTCCCGAGAGGCCATGAATGCCTGCACTCTTGCACCATGCGCACAAAACTTTTAACTTAACTTGACTTAAACTCAACAACAATAAAGATTTAAAAAATGTAAATTCCTATTTATTGTTAGCGTGTGGAATTGGTTGTTATGCAAAAGGTGGAAGCAATTATAGCCCGTGCGTAATGAGAAATAATTAGTGAAATTTAGCGCAATTATAATTTCTATAATACTAATTAATATTGAATATTACTGCGCTTTGATTGCTTTGGATGTAAAAATTGTTTTGCATCTGCTTTTGTGTAAATAATCTCGGAGGCTTTTCCTCGGCCATACTGATTAATTTTTCAATTTTTATAATGAGTTTTGAAAGTTGAAAAGAGAAGTTTTTGCTGCAAAAGTTGTGGTGGAAAATGCTTGATATTTTCCGAATGCAGGGAAAATTTTTCATTTTCTTTGATCGAGTATGCAGTTAAAGAGAATAGTTTTTAAATGTACTACCCTTAAATACTACAGCAAGTTGAACACCCTTAAAATAAAGAAGAATATTGCTAAATCTTCAAAAATAGCCAGATTTGTAAAAATGCTCCATAATTTCCCAATATGTACATAATTTTAAAATTTTCTTCGTGATGCAAGAAGAAGTGTTTCGCTTTGGATATTACCTTGTCGTAATTACTGGCGGTGAAAAAAACTACCCTTAAACATCCTTCAAAGAAAAAGAGATTTTCCAAAAACAACAAAACTTGATTTGGATAATGTTCTGTACGTCCTAAATGAAGATATTAATTCAAAAATTTCTTAATGATACTACATGAAGAAGAAGAATTCCCCTTTAGAAATTACTTTTCCTTATTGATTCAGGTGATTTTAAAACCACGCTTAAAAAACAAAAATAAAACAGATAAAAATATAGATCAAAACTAAATTTAGAAAATGTTTCGTATTTCCCGAACAAATAAATTATTTTGAAGTTTTCATCGTGATACAGGTAGAAGAAGAGTTTCTCTTTGGATATTACCTCCTCATAATCAATTCGCGTTACAAAAACTACCCTTAAATAGCTTTAAAAAAAAGAAACGTTTTAAAAGCAAAACCACAAAACTTGATATGAGAAATGGTCTGTATTTCCCAAATGGAAAGCTTAATTTAACATTTTCTTGTTGATATATGACGAAGAGGAGTTCCTCTTTCGAACTAACTCTATCATAAACGTCAAGGGTGTCAAAGAATACCTATTAAACGCCCTTCAAACAAGAAACAAGAAAATGTTCAATATTTCCCCAAGAAGTAAATGATTTTAAAATAATCTTCAAGATACAACAAGAAGACGAAGACTAAAAGCAGTGTAAAACTACCCATAAACACCCTTCCAAGAGCAATAAAATTCAAAAAAATATAAAAAATGTCGATTTGGGGAATGCATCAAGTTGAAAACATTTAAATCTTTGCATTAATTATTTCTCTAGTAAAAATGGTTTTGGCTCTGCAACCAATCTCGGAGTTCTTCGCCAATCGCGTGATCTTCCTCACCGGCGCATCGGGTTTCCTCGGCCGCATGACCTTGGAGAAGCTATTGCGCGCCTGCCCGAACATCAAAATGATCTACATCCTGCTGCGCGGCAAGAAGGAGAAGGACTGCGCCAAGCGATTGGAGGAGCTCTTCGACAGCGTGGTCTTCGCACAAGTCGCCAAGGCGACGCCAAACTATCGCGATAAGGTGCAGATGATCGTGGGCGATTGCTGCCTACCGGATTTAGCACTGCGGCCGGAAATGCGCGAGCTCATCGTGCGCGAGGTGGATGTGATTATACACTGGGCGGCGACGGTCAAGTTCGATGAGAATCTAAAGGTGGCGACCAATATCAACGTGCGGGCTTTGCGGGATTTGATACGGATGGCCAAAGAGATGCCACAGCTCAAAGTAATTGCACATCTGTTTTGAATAATACAGGGGGTTGACATTTTTTTTTGTAGGCTTTCCTCCATGTTTCCACAGCGTTTGCCAACTGCATTCGGCAGGACATCGACGAGATCTTCTACGACACCCCAATCTCCGGCCAGGGGTTGATCAATATGATGGAGGCGTTGGACTCCAAGCTGGTGGCTGATATCACTCCGAATATACTGGGCAAATGGCCGAATAGTTATGTTTTTACGAAGGCTGTCGCTGAGAATCTGCTAAGGGATGAAGGTCGAGGCTTACCCATTGGGATGATACGACCTTCAATAGGTAACGAATTTTGGGTCAGTTATGCTCAACTACTTCAAACGTTTTATTTTTGAGGGTAGTTTTGGGTAGTTACAAAGAACCAGTACCCGGATGGATCGACAATGTTTATGGTGCAACCGGCATTCTTATTGGAAGCGCCCTTGGACTCTTGCGAATCCTGCAAACTGACTTGTCCTGCACTGCGGAGATGATTCCCGCTGATTATGTGGTTAACAATGCAATCGCTGCGGTTGTAGATATTCATCATCAATAGTATGTTTTGGAAATTTTAAGGGTGCAATTTTCAAAATTATATATTTTTGTTTATTCAGTAAAAAGTCTTTGGAACTGGCAAACCGGAACAGTCTACGTGTGGAGGAAGCAATACCAATCTATAATATCGTGAGTTCCCCCCTAAAATGCATCGATTGGGGTGAGATGTCTCTTCACTACTTTATTGTTCCACAATGTTATCATTTTGATTTTTGTTTAGCAACTTTCATGGAACTCTCACAGAAACACTGCATGGAAATTCCATCCCCTAAGGTCCTGTGGCATAGCCACACAATTTTCACCCCTAATTATTATTTGTACAAAATTGGAGCGTTTTTCATGCACATTGTCCCTGCGTATTGCATTGATGTAGTTGCAATGATTTTGGGCAAAAAACCAATGTAAGTATAAAAAACTATCCTTATTATCATCCACAGTAAACACACTTATAGATGGTATATACCAGGCATATACCATCTAGATTTCATGGAGATGTAACCATGTTATGTAACGGATATATCGCCTCGCTCTTAAATGACAACATATCAGGTATATGCTCAAAAATATACATATATCGGATACATAAAAATGTGCGTATATCATATACATAACCAAAGTTACATATATGTTATATACCTACTATATTTCTGAATTGTTTTATGAGAACTAATATAAATTTCAATTAATACATTAATACATTACTACGTGATATGTTTCATATTTACGTACCAGATATATTACGTTGTTTTATACCTGATATGTACCATTTATGGGAAAAAAGCCTGCGTTGGTACAAGTTTGGTACAACTTTGATATATAGCTGGTACATTTCTGATACATCATTTTGAACATTTCTAAAACGGAAAACAAAGAATAATTTAAAGATTCTCCCTGGAACGACCAGACCTGAGTTTCTCATAATTAATTAGGGTTACAAAAACTACCCTTAGGCGCTCCTTAAAGAAGAAGAAAAATGCAAAAATCTTCTTCCTCAGTATTTCCCAAACACGAAGCTAAATTGATCAGCCATCAAAAAGTTTTTTAATGTTAAATATGATTTTCCTCTCCAGGATGGTAAAAGGTTACGAGAAAATCCACAAGTTCACCAGCGTAATATCCTACTTCAGCACGCGCAGCTGGAAGTTCCACAACGGCAACGTGCAGAAGCTCTACATGAACCTGCAGCTGGAGGACCGCACCAAGTTCGACTTCAACGTGGCGATCTTCAACTGGGACGACTACTTCCACCACTACATACGGGGCGGACGCGCCTACATCCTCAAGGACACCCTGGACACCGTCCCCGCAGGCAAGCGCAAACTACGCCTGCTGCGTCTCGCTCACTATGCCCTCTGCGCGCTTTTATTCTACCTGGCTTACAAGCTGTTATCATTTCTCGGCGGTTACTGCGCGCTCAACTAATGAACTATTTCAATATGCGTAACTTGGCTAGTATATTTAACTTCTATGAATACGAAACAATAGCATTTGCCATAATGCGTCTGATTTCCATTAAAAATATTGTTTGTTCATCACCTGGATAAAAACCGAAAAGTCGCACACTACCCAATCACTCTTACTCTTCCCAAACATGAGCGAAATCGTCGAGTTCTACACCGGTAAGGTGGTCTTCCTAACTGGAGCCACCGGATTCGTAGGTAAGCTAACCATCGAGCGCCTGCTGCGAGTATGCATGGTCAAGATGATCTACATGCTGGTGCGGCCCAAAAAGGGCAAAACCGAGGAGGAGCGTTTCGCGGAGCTCTTCGGTCTGGAAGTCTTCGACAGAGTGCGTCAGGAGTGTCCCGATTACCGTCAGCACTTGCGTTTGGTAATGGGGAATTGCTTCGAGAAAAATCTTGGCGTCTCTGAGGACGACTGGAAGACCCTGCACGCCGAGGTCGAGGTGGTGATCAACTGCGCGGCTACAGTCAGGTTTGACCAGGATCTACGGTCGGCTTACTATATCAATGTTAGAGCCGCCAAGGACTTGCTGTTGCAAGCACGATGCATGAAGAGGTTGCGGAGTTTCATTCATGTGAGCACGGCGTATTCCAATTGCCAGAGGGAGCTGATCGAGGAGGAGCTGTACGATCCACCTATGACGGAGGAGCAGCTGCGGGTGTTACTCGAGACATTCCCCGATGATGACTACGTCAAACAATTGGAACCGTCGTAAGTGTCGTAACCGTCGTAAGAACTGGGACGACTATGTGAGTTAAACTTTGGGTTTGGGCTCAACAGGATTTTGGGAAGTATACCCAACACGTACACCTTCACCAAGTGCGTCGCCGAGGAGATGGTCGCAAGGCTGGCCAAGGATCCCCAACATCAACTACCAGTTGCAATCGTTCGACCCTCAATCAGTAAGTTGATCAAGCAAGCTTCTAGAGACCCACAACCGTTTTTGTGTTGTAGTCCTGTCGAGTTACAAGGAACCCTTCCCGGGATGGATAGACAACGTCTACGGCCCACTCGGTGTGACCGTCAGCGTCGCCGTGGGTCTCATGAGGACGCTCCACTGTAAGGCTAAGAATAAAGCCGATATGGTTCCGGTGGACTACGTAATCAATGCGTTGCTAGCCGTGGCCTTTGACACCGCGCGCACGTGCACCTTTGACGTCATCAACTACACATCCGGTGAACACTCTATGGACTGGCGTAAGCTACCAAGGTTACCAAGGTTACCAAAGTTATCAAGCTATGCTAAAAACCCTCCACCTTATAGAAACCTATATGACGAGAAGTCTTCATGTGGGTGCTAATTTGATACCCATGAGCTCGATGTGGCCGCCGATGCTCTTCCTCATTGGCAACCTCTGGATGCACAATCTCTGCTGGTTCTTCGTCCATACGCTGCCCGCGCATGTAATCGATACATTCCTGAGGATCCTCGGAAGGAAACCCAAGTAAGTCTGTTTACGCAAAAGTGAAGCTTTCAAATGCTGGGTTTAGGCTAGTGGCAGGTTATCAAAAACTGGAGAAGTTCACCAACGTCATCACCTACTTCTCGACGCGTGAATGGCGTATGCCGCACGCGAAGATCCTCGACCTCTACCATCGCCTGAATCCCATGGACCAAAAACTCTTCGAGCTAAGAATGAGCACGTTTGACTATGTACCCTTTGCCAAGGAGTACCTGCTAGGTGGACGCACGTACATTCTGAAGGAACCACCGAGCAATCTTCCCGAAGCCATGAAACGATACCGGAAGATCCTTGTCGCGTACTACGCCCTTAATGGGCTGTTGATTCTCCTTGGGTGCGTGGCACTCAACTGGGTGATGTCCCTATTCGGTTGTAACGTATTTTAAGCTAAATAAAGTCACAGTCGAGAGTCCTCAGACCTTCCAGACAACAATGACGTAATTTTTATCCCAGTATTCCACTCCCAATTAGCATAGAATTGAAGGGCCAGCCTGAGGTCAAGGAAGACCTTCTTTATAAAACCCGAGTCTACATGAATTATCACATTCAGTAATCGTCATGCAGTCGCAAGTCGTGCAGTTCTTCACCGGTAGGGTGATCCTCCTTACCGGATGCACCGGTTTCCTGGGCAAGCTCCTCCTGGAGCGTCTTCTGCACGTCTGCCACGTGCGCATGGTCTACGTCCTCGTGCGCCCCAAAAAGGGCAAGTCCGAGGAGGAGCGCTTCGAGGCGATGTTCGACCTGCCGATGCTCGAACCGCTCAAGGCAGCGCACCCGGATTATCTCTCCCGGATTCAGATGATACCCGGGAATCTGCTGGCGGAAAATATGGGCATCTCGGAGGCACACTGGCGGATGCTGCACGAGGAGGTGCAGATTGTACTGCATTGTGCTGCCACCGTGCGCTTTGATCAACATTTACGCACGGCTTATCATATCAATGTGCGCGCCACCAAGGACTTGATCCTTAACGCCAGGAGGATGCAGCGGTTGGAGAGTTTCGTGCACGTATCCACTGCGTATTCCAATTGCCCACGGTATGAGATCCTGGAGAGGATTTACAATCCGCCGATTAATGAGGAACAGCTCGGGGTGTTCCTCAGGGAGTTTGGGGATGATGAATTGGTAGCTAAACTGACACCTTCGTAAGGATATTTCTACGAGTTAATTTTTTTTATTTTTTTAAGAGTTTTAACTAAATTTTAAAATAAAATAAAAATTCAAAAAATTTTAAAATTCCAAAAATTTCAAAATTTCAAAAAATTTCTAAATTTCAAAAAATTTCAAAATTTCAAAAATTTCTAAAAATTTCAAAAATTTCTAAAAATTTCAAAAATTTCTAAAAATTTCAAAATTTCAAAAATTTCAAAATTTCAAAAATTTCAAAATTTCAAAAATTTCAAAATTTCAAAAAATTTCAAAATTTCAAAAAATTTCAAAATTTCAAAAAATTTCAAAATTTCAAAAATTTCTAAAAATTTCAAAAATTTCTAAAAATTTCTAAAAATTTCAAAATTTAAAAAAATTTAAAAATTAAAAAAAAAATCAAAATTTCAAAAAAAAATTTGAAATTTTATAAAATTGATCAAATTTACACATTTTTTAGACTTTTGGGAGATTGGCCCAACACATACTCCTTCACCAAGTGCATCGCCGAGGATTTAGTCTACAAATTATCACAGGCAACCCTGGAAGAACCCTCGCTACCTGTTGCTATCATACGCCCCTCGATAAGTAATTCTCCTACCCCAAAAATTGAAAAAACAAATATCAACCAAAACTTTCCATGCAGTCGTTTCAACTTATAAGGAACCAATCCGTGGATGGGTTGACAATTTTTACGGCCCAATAGGGGTTGCTTATGCAGTTGCCGTGGGCCTCCTCAGAACACTACACTGCAGCCGAACAAATCCGGCTGATATGGTGCCGGCTGATTACGTGGTCAACGCAACCCTCGCCACAGCATGGGCGATAACGCAACGAAGGGATGGGGATGATACCATCGAAGTGTACAACTACACATCGAATGAGTACTCTATAAACTGGCGTGCGTACAAAGATCACTAAAAATACCAAAACAACCCCTAATTTTCCAACCCCTAAAATAATATTGTGTTTTAAGAAATCTACATGGAAAAGTGTAAAGAAACAGGATTGAAAATCGTCTCGCTGCGTAGTTTGTGGCGTATCACTTTCACCCTTAATGAATCGGCGTGGATGCATAATATGTACTGGTTCTTTTTGCACACTGTGCCGGCGCACATTGTTGATTTTTGCTGCAAGGTCATCGGCAAACAACCACTGTGAGTCCTTAACAATTTTTTTTCTCGAGTTTTAAGGGTGGTTTTTTTAGTATGGTGGATGGCTATGAAAAAATCGCCCGCTTCATCGTGATGATCAATTATTTTACGATTCGCAAGTGGAGCATGCCGCATGGGAAAATCAATGCGCTGTGGAGCAAATTTAATGATAAGGATAAGGAGTTGTTCGAAATTAGGATGAGCACTTTCGATTGGGATGATTTTATGGAGAATTTTCTGAAGGGTGGCAGATTGTATCTGGCCAAGGAGTCCATGGACACTTTGCCCGAGGCGCGGAGAAGATATCGCCGATTGGTGATAGCGCATTGGACGATTGTCACGATTGTGGTTTCAGCTGGATTATACGTTTTCTACGCTTTCTTCAAAATGCTATTGTAACTGTATGCAACCAATTATACACCATAACATTTTATGTGTAGGTTTTCAAGCTCCTTTGTACTTTGCACTGCAATAACTCGAAAAGTTAAACATATTTTTCGAAAATTCTTTCACACATTGATAATACATCTATTTAGTAGTGTTGTTGGAAAATTTGATGGTATTTTATGGAGAAACAAGAATAATACTTTAAAAATAGCAAAAAAAGCAAGTTTTGAACTTTGTCCTCTTGTAACTCAAAAAGTACGATAGATATTTAAACATTTTAAAATATACCTGATAAAGGACCTCCTCAGTTATAATATAGTCAAAATTAATTTCTCTGGGCTCATGGGTTTAGTCAGAATTGACAAAATATTATGACAGTTAAAAAATCAGATTTTCCGTTTTGTGCATTAA
>JARJDQ010021391.1:0-10220 GCA_030264215.1 Geostiba sp. GC000077
GAGCCGCGTAGCGGCGAGCCCCTTGAGCCGCGCAGCGGCGAGCTTCCTGTGAGCCGCGAAGCGGCGAACCCGACGCTCTTGGGGGTTGAGCCGCCGAAGGCGGCGAGGGGCGCCCCCCTAGTATCAAATAGGCGTTGTTCACAGAGTACCCACGTGTTTTTAGAATTTAGTAATGTACATCTTTTACCGAGAAGCATTCCCTATCCCCATGTCGGGCAACATTAAGAGGAAATGAGAATAGCACCATGGGACCATGGTACATGGTACTATGGAACATGCATCTTTAATCCAAGTGCAATCCACCCTCGCAATAGTGTATTTATCGTCGCATAGTTTCTGGTGTGTCCACAAAAAAAGTGGAAGCAATTGTAGTGCTTTATGCTTATTGTCATTGTCAGTACTCGCTCCCCTTTCGGCAAAATTCGCGACTGTTACGATTCCAGCTGATGTTAGGACTGTCTTATTACAGGGCTAGTCAGCGAGGCGCACTCTAAACTAATTCGACGGCTTAATCCGGCAACCCTTTTCGATATCAATTCAATTCAGCCTTATTTACATTCGGTGTTCGTCCTTCGTCGGCAAGCGCTGGCAGAAAGGCTGCACGTGGCATAGCGGAATTCGAGTATGAAAGTGTTAAGTGAAGCGAAATATTCTATTTCCAAAGTCGCTTCGTGGCTGGATGGCTGCGGCTCTGTTGGACGACGTCTATTGTTGCCTAGTCACAGAATGAAGGGATTCAAGGATTTTAGCCAATCGTTATTTATATCTGGATGTCGAGGGACTCAGAAATTCTTTTAAATAGTTTTCCTTCAAATGGTCAATCCCTTCGGCGAGATTGTCACGCAAAAACAAATACCCTCGTTACATCATCTTTCACTTATTGGAAGAAAAGCTGTGATCCAGCAAAGACGGCAAGAATTAAAAGTGCTTAAATTTGATAAAATTTAATTAGATTTGGGGTTGCTGGATAAAATTAAATCTTTGATATTTTTGGAGCGTTTAGGACCCTTTTGGAATGTACTTTCTATGTCCAATAAACATGCAAAATAAAGCCATTTTCTACCCTCATAGAATTTTACAACACTTTCCCTCCTGCTATGCTGGCGCAGTGTGGTGCAAGAGTTTCCGCTTTCCGCTCTTGCTCCATCCCCGACATGGGAAAAGCTTTATGATATTATGGTTAGACATACGAATATTCAGCTGCTTGCAAAAAGCACATGTCTTCATATATTCATGCATCGGACGTGCATCGGAGGTGGTGAAGATTCGAACATCCGAAACTCAATTTCGCTAGGAATCATTAGACGATGTGTGGTCCAAGGCCCGTGGCGGAAATCGGCAGTCATGTATCGGTAGGTTAACTACATCAAATTGAACCCGGGGGTTGAAAGCAGCAGGCAGTTCATGATCTACAGAGTGTAGTAAAAAAGAACGTCATTAGTTGAAAAGCATGGGCAGCATATTTATTTGGCATTCTATACATCTTGTATGTTGCAGGGTTATATGGTTGGCACCCTTATCGAAATCGAACTAAGAATCAATGGGTAGCACGGAACGAGGGGCACTAAGAGTGGTAGGGTCAAAATGTCTTCCTCTTGTGGTTTTTTTATGGGTGGCATAAGGGGACGACATATTATACTCTGTGCTGCCCTTAATGGTTAGACCTTACATAGTCCTCGACGCATTGGGACGAGATTGCGGGATTTCTAAGGTCCCCACAAGTGCAATAATAAAATACATATTCGCCACCGTGGTTCTGCGACCCATAAGACCACTGCAAGCACCCCCCAGAAATAAAATATATAAAACCTTTGCGAAGATGTGCTAAAACAAAACGTAACATAACAGGGGTTTATGCGTTCTACTCATCCGTAAAGACAGGACGTACAGACAATCTTGTTATATCCAAACCTAGCACGCAGGAGACCAAAATATAAAGCTGCTTTTAATCTAGAAATAATGCGCGTTGATCCTTTGTGATGATGACGAAGTGCGACCGTGGAAAGTGCCTCTGCCGAAACATATGTTGGCTATAATCCACGAGACAGCAAATAAATACAAACAACTATATTGGGGGCAGAATAGACGGCCTGCAGTCGCTGCGCTGTAACTTTGCAACGCCCAAAAAAAGTTAAAAATAAGCTCAGTGTGGGTTGGGTAGATCACGTAATTTATGGCATCCTGTCGCCAATGCACTTCAGGCGCTTCTTCAGCAATGGCTGCGCTCGAGGGCGCCACTTTCGGAAATCCTTAAACCTCATAAAATCGTGCATATATCTCGTCAGATAAGTTAACTGGGTGTTGGACACGGATAGAGGATGTTGAGGATGTAAGTGACAGAATCGAACAACTCGAGAGAAAGCACCCGTCGAACAGGAAAGCATAAGTCAACTCTGCAGGGCGCGCGCGCGCCCCCCAAATGTGTGCGCGTTGAATCCGGACTCACATCACTTGTAAAACACGCTCTTCAAAAAAACTTAAAAATATGTTTCTCGCTCAGCTATGAATGCCCATTATGCTTTAGAAATGAGAATGTACAAACGCGCCCCATTTCAGTCGCAAGCGTCATAACCTATTGCGAACCCTCACAACCTCACAAACATCCGCAAAGCTATTGCGGAGTCATTAAGATCACTGGTATTTGCTACGAGTTGCTTGCGGAATATTTTGTATGCCACTCTTCATGTTGAACGTAATGCTGAACGTCGCGCGCAATAAAGAGGGTTGCAGTTTGTAAAAGTGCATTTGGGCACGTTTCCACTGCTTTACTTCCGGATGCTGGCAGAATGCGCGACGCTGTGACTGACAAATCTGACAAACGTGTTTTATAAATAACAGAAAAACGATTGCACGCGCCCTCAAACGTTTACAAATAACATTTCGACGCCCGCTTTTCGCGTGATCAAGGTTTGAGGTGTTAAACACCACGATTGCGCGCAATGACAACCGCGAAAAGGGTATTATTTCATCAATCAATTTCACACTTTCACATTTTCATACTTTTTCCGAATAAATATGATATGGTATAGTACATTGTGTACTTAGGGTGAAATTTTACTGCTGGTATCCCCATTCATGAAAAATATGCAAAATTAAAAATTATGCATTTCTGGAACGCTCACTTTACGTTATTCCCATGTGGAAAGGAAAGAAAGCTACGATGCGGTGGCAAAGCTTGACTCTCACCCATGCTTGTCACCCCAATCCATCGATAAACATAGTTAGATTTACCTTTTATTATTTTGTGCTCTCCTAAGTGAAGAGCTTCGCTTGGAGTGAAATGTTAATGCTTTCTTGTCGTATTCCCAGTTGAGTGGAAACATTCGCACGTGCACGCATGCAAGCGCAACATCTCCACTTTTGGAATACCTACACGTGGATTCCATCTGTAGAGTCGATAAAAATAACAGTGGTGGAGGAAAGTGTCGTGTTGTTGACGGCTACAGAAATACTTGTAAATCAGAGATTTTCTATTGTTTTGGCTGGAAATGGAGGAATTTGTAATAGTTAAGTTTAAAAATATACCAGAAACTAGACGAGTATATTGAAAAGATACATCGTCTTCAGCTTGCGCACGTATTCTCAGCTTCACGCGTAATTGCTTGATTGCAATTTAGGTAGTTACGTAGACGTAGGTTTTGCGTGATTTGAGTTGCAAATTTTGGATCTCCTCTAACAGCGAACATTATTGGTAATCATAAGATACGTTGATGTTTAAAATTGGGGATCAACTTTGATGTTCAAATTGGCCGCCAGGTTGTTGGGGGTTCAACCTGTGCTTATAGATGAACACAGTGCTTGACTAGTGCGTAGAATTGCATTAAAAATGAAATTCAGAAATTTCGAAATAATGACGAGGGTTGATAGCCGCGGTGCCGGTGATTGACGGTTTAGGATGGCGATGGACGCCAAACTCATGGCACGTGAAACCCATACTTAGCAAATTATTAATGGCAACCATCCTCAACAACAAAAACGATAAACAGAAAACAATTTTAAATTTGGACTAGTCAAAGTCTCCTGTTTATAACTAATACAAATAGAGATGGAAAAAGGTTTTTGCTCATCTGCATCTGAAACATCCTTATCGGTCTTCATTTTAGGACAGAAATAGTGTATATTTCGTACATTATGTAAAAATGAGTCTTTGCACATTGGTTAAATTAAAAACAATTAAAAATAAGCTCAAAAGCGTTTAAAATGCGAATACTTTATAATTCAAACATTAAAAGTCATTGTTGAACTACTTCATTGAACACAACACACCGGTACATGATTATCTAATTACTTAATAAGGTTATTGCCTGCAAACTGAATAATTGAAGTAGTTCGTAAAAAACAGTAAGTGTGAGATTAATCAAAACCTTTTATGAATGATAATGAAGAAAAAGCAACGTAAAAAACTAATAATGAAGGAAAGGAAAGAATAGCTACGGCGGATCATGAAGACAAAGATTCCGAAAATTGTGGTCAGGTTATTTCAAATTAAATTACCAGACTCGACACACCTTGTCATTGGATTCGTCGTCTTTTCATGGGATTTAACAATTTCAGTTTCTTCCCAGTGTTGTGTTTTTTCTTCCTTTCAACCACCCACCGACCTACAACAGATAATTTTAGTCTTGGCTAAATGCAAAATTAGTCATAATTCTAGGTTGAGTGTAATTTTTCATTGGTACGCTTGGGTTGGCATGCATGCAAAATTATCGACAAATATGATGTAATTTTATAATCAGCGTTCAATGATAGGACTGAAATGGCGATGGCGTATAGCGATTTAACGACTGTTTGTTTTCTCTGGGCGCTGGTTGGGTTGCGGCCACAACATACGCTTAATCATAGCGCATATAATTTAATTAATTTAATTAAATATCTTCGTCGTGACTGAGAGTTTTATCGTTATTGCCACTTTCCGAGCACAATTCAAAACCTTATCGAATACGATGGCGATGGTATCATATCTGATGCGATGTCTCAATTTACAAAATTGTAAATTGCCAATTGTAAAGTTAAACATAAAGTTGACTTAAACTGAAATTACCTTCGTAAGTTGACGGTCGGTTGGGTATGGAAATGTGCGTGTTTGGAGTGGAGGTTGAAAGTTGGTAATATACCCCTATGGGTAAATGCCTTCGCGTGTGCCTACTTGCCATCCTCTCACATGATATCCTCTCATGCATTATTTTTGGCCGGCCGTCGTGCACATCAATTTGTACAATTTTCACGAAAGCGCGAAAGGATCAGACGGGCATATGCTATCACAAGAAACTTATCCAAGTATTGATAAGTAAGTATAATTACACTTATAAATTTACGTTTAGTTCTTACCATAATCACAATACATTAACGGTGTTTATGCGATTCGTGCTTAGTAACACTACATTTATACAGCCCTGTACATTGAAACGAAGTTTTTTAGGTTTAAATGCTATGATCCACCACTGTTTGTTTATTCATGCATAGTAAAACAGCGCACCAATGTAATTAATAATTCAATACCTACCACCGTATTATATTTCATTAAATATTCATCTATTTGGTTATTAATCAATGTAAGTTACGGATGATTATAAAAGGGCGTCAATAACAACAAACACTATTGCTGTCAACGGATGCGGGCTCAATTTAATTCCAAATATCTCAATTTTATAAAGATCCACACATCACACAGCTTAAAAAATTAATAAAACTATAATTAATAGCACTTTGATCTCCCATGCGTTGAGTGAAACGAAGACTATTATGCACTTGCGATGTGTGCTCATAAGGACAGTCAGAACGAAGAACGAAGTTTTATAGGAAGGAGTAGACAATAGTATCCATGACTCGGCGGTGGGCTTTCGTCGTGTTCAACCACCCAGGTGCTAGGAACGCCGCTAATCTCTTACAGATCTATTGCGTCGTCTGTTAACATCTCTATTTTCATATGACACCCTATTATTACGACTGGCTTCGATCTCCTCATTCTCCTCCCATTGCGCGTGTAGGCCGCGCAATACTTGGATTTTACTTTCCAAGACTTTTTAACTAGGTGGTTGAATCAACAATCAACATATGATCATTTAGATTCAAGTCTTGACACATGAGTTTTTTTATACAGCGTAAATTATTGCATTCGTTGAAGGTTTAACTTGAAAATCATATATATGTATTTACTCTGCATGTTCCTAACTGGTTTTTCTTTCGCGGTATTACATTTTAATTTCATATATTCAACCCCGGCAATATTTATTGTATTACGCATGAATGAGATAGTCCAAAAAGTCGAGAGCCCCTGATCATTGTTTCACATTAGTGTAGGTGGTCGCGCGCGCTATTGTGCGGTGCAAAGGAGAGACCGCGTGGTGGAAGAAGCTGGGCTGGACGTGCGCACGTCGGTTATGCTTTAATTGCGATGCTTATTTAGGTTGTCAGTGCTCGCCGCACCACACAACATTCGGGTGGTTACGCGTCACTTGAATGGGTCGTAGCCGCGGCCGCCGTGCTTCGTATGTAATGCTATAAATACCAATTAAGGAGCAAGCCGACGACTAAAACGAACTCTATGTGAAGTCGAAGCTTTGCTGCGAGATTCTTAGCGGCGGGCGGTGACTGAGAAGCATGGGGCTCTATTGGTTTCTTAGCCTAAAAGTATTTTAGAAATGGAGCAACATCAGTAACTTTAACATCAATATGTATGTGTTTTCACCAGCTGACATACTTGGTCCTTGGTCCTACAAATAACCATTTATAGATTCCGACATCCAGGATCCCCAGTTGTTGAATTGTAAATGACATATTTTGTATTCTACATGTCAAGACCTGGCTAGGTCTGACCACATTTCCGTAGGGTAAATATTCAGATCGTTGAAGGTGTTTTGCACTTCGTTGCGGAATGTCAACGCTAGATTCCGATCGTGCAGTAATAATGCATAGAAGCATCGACCAAGGGAGTGATCAGCGGTGTGAGTGACCTGCCTGCCTGCCCCCGCCGCCCAAGTTGCGTCACTCTCACGTTTCGCTCATGAATTTACATCGGACCGTGGTCTATGCGCATAATAATGTCGCGTCTCGTTTCGCCTCCCAATACTAAATTATTCCCTTTGTCCTAAGACCTCCAGACCACGAAGCGCAAACGTGCCAAGCATCGTCATCCATGGACCCAGACTGCAGCGAACCCCCACAGCAACCGAATGCCATTTTCCCATTAATGTGTGCTACTGAATATCTATGTGTGTGTGTGTGTGTGTTTTGAGATTGCAAACGTGAGTCTTAACTACCACCATAATCAACCACCAGTTACCAGTCGCAGATGAGGAAGGTAGAGACCGCACGTTGCCCAAAGAACCGACTCGGAATTTTGTCGCTATGCGGTTTGCTTTGTCGATCATTAATTGGTGAATTTCAGGGACATGAGGAACTTTCCAATTTCCCTCTTTCGCACTTCCCCGCTTCTTCAATTTCTATGGTTAATCATGGAACACGCGTGCTACCCTCTAATCAACTAATAGCTTCACAAATTATCTGGCCTGATTTATTCTGCTTTCAGTGGCACCTTACAATAGAATAGACCATGCCTGCCTCAGCCTGCATTTTCAGTTACGACAGACAGGACTTACAAGTACAATCTCGCGTCGAACTTGTAAATCCATCCAATTTCAGCTGGAATAACGTGTGATTAAAAGACTGCATGAAGTTTCAAAGCAAACCTCAGTGATCAAATATTGCAACTCCATATATAGGATGGTCACTGGTAGTTAAAGCAAAATTTAATAGATTCAAGGACCATTAAGAAATGTAGATTTGCTTGAATTTAATTTCCTAATATCGAATTTTATTGCTTTATTTATTAGATAAAATCAACTACCTACTAATTTACACATGTTGGAATCTTCTGAACGTTTTTAGGTAATATTTTGTCCATCCCGAAGTACCGGTCTAATAATAAATTATTTTAATGGACTTCCCTGCATAAATACTTCATTCCTGGCATCGTCGATTTAAGACTTTTTGCTGCGACCACGCAAAACTAGAACATGTTATAAGCTCTTTCCCTATAATTATAAAAATGAAACACAATTCTTGTGGATTATCTATTTTATGTGGATATATTAGTGCTTGTTCGGTACACATGGAGCTTGTATGTATCTCGTGGTTTTGCAGCGAGCATAAAATATATTCTGATGGTAACTTTCATACACGCCCGAACGCCCAGGAATGACTGACTGGGTGTATCTATTACGCTTTTCATAATTTATGAATATTATCGTGTTGTAACTTACATCTGTTTTAATATTCAAGGAATTAACCGACCGTTAAATATTTTACCGGTTTCCCGGTTGGCGTGTGTGACATTAGGTATGAGAGAACTTCCATCGCGAAGGTCAGGAGGGCGGAAAGGGTCAAAATTATCAGTTCATTATACAGGGTCTTCTTAAATGCCCGAACACCATTTGACCAACTTGGATTATCGCTAATACTCACGGCAATTATTAAGACCCTGTACATACCAATGTAATATATGAAATGAGAATTGAATTATAACCGAGTCACAAGATTTAATTGCATATCAAATAATATATAAATAAATATAATCATATAAATCACGCCATTGCATAGTTTTAATAAAGCTTTCTTTAGTTTAGTAGTTACATTCAACCACAATAATACAGACGACTTATAAATATCTATTATTCGGAATGGAATACTGCCTAGATCTTATCAGACCACGAATTCAGTGTATCGAGGTATCGTATATCTTACTGTGTGGTCGATCTAGCTATCGGCTTTTAGTATAGTCTTCCACAATTTTCCAATGCAAACCCAATGAACAATAGGTAACAATAGGTCGAATGGTTTTGCCATTTTGCAGTTTTAATCATATTTGTGCAAAACAATTAAAATGTTGATTAGCAGTTATTCCCAAGGACCCAAATCCCAAGAATTACTTCTCATATTAATTTCGTATAAGCTCTTTGAAGTTAGGTAAAAATGTTTTACTGCCGTAGCAAAAACATTAATTCTCAGAATTTTCTCCACGCAATAATCACACATTGTATGCCTCGTTTTTCTTGTTCATATTAATTTTAATAAAGTATGTAAATGACTACAAAACCGAAAACACCTAATGCTCGCTAGCAAAAGTCTCACAACCATTTAAATTTTCTGATCCTTTATATTGTTATTCAAAATAACATGAGTATGAGTATGTGATATGAGTGAGTCGCTTGTTGATTGTAATAAAGCAGCGTTTAAGGTGTACTTTATATTTTAAATAACAATAATTATGGCAACAACACGAATGAGTATACAAAGTTACAGCTGTTGGGGGGGTTTGTAGCCGCTTTTAATTTTCGTTTGCGAGTTCCTCCTGAGAGATCCGGATAGATAAATGCAGGTAATTCGAGACTGCCTTGTAATACTCTTTAGTCTTCACATTAACGGTGTGCGGCTTTTGTGCGGTGGCGGATATTCATTAATGCACTAACTTAATTAATGACGATAATAACAGCGCGCGAGCGGTCATATCGGGTCGTGGATCGCCCTCCGAGACGCCGCGCGCCGTATTGAAATGTTACAGGAAGAAAAGTCAAATGAAACAATGTATAAAAAATTGAAGCTTTAAAATGTTGAGCTTTAAGCCAATGGTAAATCGTACACAACCAGTACCTACAATACATTAGTAAGTGTTTACATGTAGCAAGATAACTGTGATATAAGTAATATTCTTCAAATACGTCCAGCGGTATTTAATTTTAATTGCCGAAACTAAATATATGTAAACTTTCGGAAGGTGTTGCAGGCACAATTAATGTGAACTTAGAAATAAGTTACATGTGGGCATGCTCATGTAATTAAATGTAATTACTAAACTTCTTATATTCTAATGGATTAGGCTTCTGCATCAAATTTTTAAGTTGCATAGTTTCTGAGAAAATTGACCGTGATCGACGGACGCAGAGGTGATCTTACAAGGGGTTCGTTTTTATGAAACCGAACCCTAATTTTTTTATTTGTAGTTATGTCTTGAATTGCAAAATATTATGTGCGGTATACACACTGCGCACGCACCGCACCGCACCGCACCGCACCGCACCGCACCGCACCGCACCGCACCGCACCGCACCGCTATGTAAGAGAGTATGAAAAGTGTTTATTTGCAACAGTTTCTATATTCGTATTTCATGAAAACAATAATAATGATTGAAACAAATAATATTACTCATATGTACGGACGTGCC